>ML685901.1:213098-236614 GCA_007922175.1 Pelusios castaneus | reverse complement strand
GTTAGTTAGTTAGTTAGTTAGTTAGTTAGTTAGTTAGTTAGTTAGTTGGAGTCTTGTGTCTTGCTGTGATGCTGAGCACAGAGACATACATAGGCCCTTAACTCTGAAGTGGGGGTTCCTAAATTACTTTGTGGATTGACCAAAGGAGCTTTCAGTCTAATTTAGAGTGAAACACACAACAAGAGTTTCAGCGAATTATGGTGGATACACAGGGCAGGAAATAGGATGACAGAAATAAAGGGAAAAACATAGGGAAAGTTAGTAGGATACTGATATTAGATTCAGAGCAGAATAATAGATTTAACACTGGCATATCCCCTGCTGGTAGCATATGGCATAGCAGACTCTCCTCATTTAGCACCCGCTGTCCAGAGTCGCTCCAGTCTTGCGGTAGTCAGCTTCTTTTCATGACTCAGCCCTCTGGCCAGGTCACTTTAATGTCTTACCCTTTCTGGGATACCAGAGTCCAGTATAAACCATGCCTAACACAATTTGAACCTTCAGCACAGCATCTTCTGTCCATTCTAGGTGCCTCTGCAGACTCACTCTTCTCTTAGAACAACTGGTTCCCTGGAATCCCACAACAAAATGCAGAAAACCCCTGACACATCTACAATTCCCGATGCCTGTGAAGGCTGGAGCTCTCAGGCAAGCTGGGTTCTTCCCAGCTCCCTGTTCATGTTTCAAAAACCAACCTCCAGGACTATTTCTTTGAAGCTTTGACCTTTTCCCAGGGACTATCACAAGCACTAACTTCTTTCCTAGAACTATCAGAATAGATAGCTAGAAAGATAGAGAGATGGAGAGATAATATCTGTCAATAGTGCTTGCTTGTAGAGTCTTGTATCTCTCACCCCATGAACCAGTCACCTGTTGTCTCTCATATTTATAGCTACATATATAAACAGAAGTCTGGCTGCTGTCAGTGGGCAGTAGGTGGCACTCATTTGTCCTGTGCTCACCAATGAGTCAACTACCCGCTCTAGTGCAGACTGCCTTTTGCCCAAGCTTGCCAGGCTTACAAGACCAAGTCCAATTACTGGTAGGGAAAGAAAGAGCCAGTAGTTTTTTCCTAGCTGTCACCCTAAACATTGCCTTAGGCTACACTTTGCACGTATGCCGGGGTTAAAGTAAGGGGGAATGCACCAGAATGCAGTTCCGGGGCCCACAAATTTCAGGGGCCAGAGTTCCGGGGCCCCTAAAATAGAAAAATCCGGCAGAACACATGTTTCACCCTGCCCTGGCTGCTGGCAGGTCCTACGTCTCACTGTTTTAATTACAATACTTATTGTGTGATGCAGTGTTTGCTAGTTTGTGACAATAATTGCTATAGACATAAATGCCATATAAAATTATAAATATTTTTATGGAGCGATAACCAATGCATGTGGTACTGAGAAGTGGTTGCAAATGCCTACCTGGGCTGGGGCCTGCACATGCATGAAGGGGGTCCAGACAATATGGGAAGGGGGCCCGGAGATTAGGAGGGTTCTGGTTCCCGTCAAATTATACTTTAACCACTGCAGTATGCCCTTAGAAAAGGTATCCCTGTAAAAAGGTTACCTGATATCAAGTCCCACCCCCCACACCCCTCCATGCAATTTCAGGGAAGGTATTCAGGTGCCATGATCCTGGACACAAAAGACTAGAAGAGAAATTGCTGAATATTCCTGCAAATGCCACTCCAATTAAGTCATGTTATTAAACACTTTGTATACAATATTCTCAAAACCACATAAGCCTATGTTCTATTACAATGATTACAGTGCTACCACAACAGCTTATACAGGCCCCTTCCTGTAGACCTTCCAAGTGTTCCTAGGGAAGTTTCTTCAATAGAAGATTTTTCATCCCTTTTGGGCAAAAGAAATGAACAAACTAACAAAAGTACTATGGAGTTGAGTAAGAATTATGCCAGTTGGGTCCTTGAAAAGTTACTCTGAAATCCTATGGGATTTCATGGAGAACCATAGACTATGTCTACACTAGGAAAAATTAGGTCGACTTTGTTAAGTTGACTTAACGAAGTGCTGTTCATGGACATGGACTAAGTCAACTTTGTTACGTCAACCTAACTGCCTTTAGGTCGACTTAACAAAGTGGACTTAAAAGTCCACACTGGGCTTAAGTCGACCTAATAGGCAGTTCTTATTAAGTCGACTTAAGCGTTCATTAAGTCAACTAAAGGAATTTCTAAAGTCAAGTTAATGAAAGCCTAGTGCGGACGTGGCTTAATTTAAGTCGACTTAAGCCTCCTTAAGTTGACTTAAACCGCCAGTGTAGACATAGCCATAGTGTATAAGAATTAAGTAATAGCCCTTTAAATAATTTGGAAGCTCTTTATTAGGCATCCCATCTTCTATCACAGAAGCTACCTGATCCTAACAGAGCAATAGTGTATACACACAGGTAGGCCTGGTACTAACTGGTCATCTAACTAAATATTGCCATTTATCAGTAGTATATCTGAGCACCATCGGAGACTAGCGGCAGATAACAATTCTATGAGTTTGTTTTAATGTATATATTTTGATTGTAAAATGCCTAGAGGTGATGTGTTCCCAACCAAGTAAAAGCTCAGATAGCTGAATACCTGACGGAGCAGCTTATTGCTTTACCTAAGTAGTCAATACAGAAAGGAAATTATGTGCAATGGAAGTTCAAAATGTAGTAAGAAAGTTGGCTTTACTTCTTACAAAGTTTGGTGCTGTAACTGAAGAAATTTAGAGGAGGTTTAGAGTCACCTATCTTATTTACGGTGTCTCTGACTGAATGAAATATTCCCTGCATTAATCCCTTCTGGAAATACAGGGTTTTCCTATGCCTTACCTCTTAAAACTCATAATACAAAACAGAGACCACAGAAAAATATATGGACAAACATAAATATGATTCCACCCTCACCCCCACCCTTAGCTGCATCCATGCAGCATCAGTACCTATAAATTTGTGTTATAGCTCTACTGCCATCAAGTGATAGAATGATTTTTAGTGAAGATGTCCTTTCCGAAAAGGAAAAAAAAAAAGTTAATGCAGACTACAAGAGTTACAGAGATCTTAAAAAAAACATCAGGGCCAATTTAACTTCTCTCCTTCCCCATCCCAAAAATGGAAACAGATTACCAGTTGCAAAAAGAAGAAAGCTTAGTAAACTGCAAACCAATAAAAGGCAAGGATACTAATTAAAGGAATAGACTCAATTTTGTTATTGTTTATGGGTAATTTAGCCAAAAATAATCTGTAAATAAGACCCAGGTCTGTCATAATCTTTTGTAGTATTAGTGAATTAGTATTAGTATTAATGAATCATTTGTTACTAATATGATTATTTATTAAAGATATTTACATTTCAAACTTCTAGCTTTACATTTGCCATTTGCCTTTCTTTGGCTGTTGGGTAATGGCCAAGGTCTCCACACTGCAGATTATAACTGCATAGCAGAATGGAGATTCTGAGGGGCATGAATCTGACCCAAATCCATGCTTTAAATTCAGAGAAGTTCCCTTGGCTACAACAGAGATACTCTGTTGTTATCACAGAGTTTTAGACCATAAGAGACCACCATCTGGTCTGACCACTTGAATGCCACAGGCTACCAATACCACCCAGACCACAGTATTACAACACTCAAGTTATGACAATATGTAACTGAGATCAGAGTTTGGAACCAGGTGTTTCAGTCCACGGCACTCTCTTGAGTAGCTCCCATTAAGCCTTGAGGTTTACACCCCAATGGAGAAGACCAGGGATCTGCTGAATCTGCAGATTTCAGGACATCTATCTGATGTATGTGCTGAAGTCACTTATTCTGACTTATAGACTTACTACAGCACTAAGACAACATGGCTGCCCTAGCAGCGATGGTGGGAGGGGCTTCCCAACCTTGGCTGGACCTTGAGGACCATACACCTCATCCCAGTCAAGGAGGGGAAGTTTCATGGCACAGAAAGGGAAGCTGTATGAATTAGTGTTTTGTCCCATGGTTGACATATATGTCAGTGGGTAGAGGAATCTGGCAGAGAAATCATGCCCACCAACACCCAAATATCCACAGAACTGGATCCATAGAGAAACTTCCATGGGAATGGGTGCCAAGAGACGTCCTGCCTTGGAAGTGTCATATCAACATCTTGTAACCACCGCCCTTCCTTCTGTTGGGATGTGAAAATATAGAGGCGAGACTTTAGCCATGTCTTTGCCCCCAGACTTTCTGTTGCTGTAATATTGTGAGATCTGAAATGGAAATACGGGACTGTCATATAGCGTAAGCATATGAGCCAGATTTATCCTCAGAGTGACTCCACTTACTTCAGTGGCATTACAGTATGGATAAGCCTGGTCCAGGTAGGCAATTTAGATTACTTTAACAAAAGCTTCCATCATTAAACAGCGAGAATGGTCCACTGGGTTTAGCATTAGGTCTGAAATTTCTGCCAGAAACTCAAAACCCAGTAGGGCCAGCTCAGCCCCTTTCATCCTTCTGAAATAGGAGTAGTGAGGGGGGCTGTACAAAACAAAGGTGTTTTGGTGTGCATGTATAATAACTTTACTAAGAACAAAAAGAACGGACAGTTCTGTGCCTGGGTACTAGTGAGAGACTCAGTTCAGTTCCTTGCTCTTATACAAGCTTTCTAGGTGATCTTGGGCAAGTCTTTTCCTATGCCTCAGTTCTTCCATCTCTAAAATGGGATGATCGCATTTCCCTAATCATTGAAGGAAAGTGAGAATCAATGCACTAAAGATTGTGATGCTGTCAGATACAATGGAAGAGGGAGCCATATAAATGCCATATTTGGTAATGCTTTCCCTCATGTCCTATAGCATAGCAGATATCCTTCCCAATACTTATATTCCCTGCTGGTCTAATATCAGTGAGGTATTGCCTGTGTAGATTTTGGCACAGTCTGTGTCAATACTGTCATTTCAATAGTACATTTTGTGAGACAGCAGGGCCAGAGGGGAGCAGGAGAGTCTTAGAAGGCAGATATATAAGCCCTAGAACAGAGGCTCCCAAACTTGCTCAGCATCATGTATCCTTTCTGATTTTTGAGAAACCCTCCCACCTCTCCTTTACCATCATCCAACCCCCTTTAAACAAAAATTCAATTTGTAATTGTACAATTAAAAATAACCATAAATAGGTTTTCTTAATGCAGAAATTTTTCTCTATGAAAATTTCACAGCCTTGTGCACCCCTTAGATTTTCTTCATGCCCCCCAGTTTGGGAACCACTGCCCTAGAATGACCCAGGCTTTGTTCCCCGCAGACTGAGCAGGGGTTACTTCAGTTAATTACCGGGACCTGAGACCAATTAAGGCCCAGCTAGAGCCCTGATAAAAAGCCTTTGCTCCAGCCAGAGGGGGATGGAGAGTAAGGATAGCTAATAGCAGTGAGTGAGTGTTGGAGAGATGTAGAGGACTCAGAACTGAGCCACAAGAAAGGTAATAGAGTATGAAGAGGGGAAATAGTCCAGAGGAAAGCAGCACAGCTGTTAACAGTATCAATAGTGCATAGCTGCTGCTCATAGGGCCCCTGGGCTGGGGCTCGGAGTAGAGGGAGGGCCTGAGCTACTGCTCCACTGTGCCTAAGGACGCACCAACTGCCCAGAAATGGGCAAACAGGGCATGCCCTGATTCCCCCGAGAGAGCAAAGCATGGGACCCACTGGAACAGACTGGACAATTTGCCACAGTTTATAGGACCTGGTCTTGCAAATCCATAATATGAAATTCAGCCAGACCACTAATAGTGATCAGTGCCCCTTCTGCTATTAACAGTCGGCAGGGTCAGGCCCAAAGTTTATAAGACACTTTGAGCCCTCTCTTCAAAGGTATGTAGACACCAAACTCCTGTTGATTTCAATCCGAGTTAGGCACCTTAAATATCTTTGAGGATTTGGGAGCCAAATGGTGATGAGACCCAAAGGGAATGTACACATAGAAGAGGTTATTATAACCCACTTAGTTTTGTGCCAGCAAACAATCTGTAATAACTCTGAACCTTCCAAATCTTTCAACTATTTATGGCAAAAATGATATGAAAGAGCTAATTTAATTCCTTAGTAGCAAAAAGATGGTTACCACCGCCAAAGCATATCTGATCTGACCTGATCTAATACGCAGAGAGAGAGAGAGAGAGAGAATGAATCCTAATAAAGCAGAAAGGCCAATAAGGGACTCGGGATATTTTCCAACTGCCCCAATTTTGGTTCAGAATACATCAGAACACAAAAATGATATTTATAGACTAAATTAGCTGAAGCTCAGGTCTGCCTGTCTCTAAATGGATGGTGAAAGGAAGCAATGTGAATAAAAGATAAAAGAGAAGGCTGGATACACCACCAGCCCACAAAAGAGAATGATATTTCATGCCCCTTTTCTTTCTTTTATTTTCCTTTTTGCTTCTATTATGATGCAGTAGTACATTTTGTTAGCTGGTTGGTGCCAAGTGTTTCAGTTCAATTGTACGGCGAAAGAATGGTTCAAAAACTCCAACATTTCCCTTTAAAGCAGATATTTTCCAAGTTAATTTGCTTTTCGCAGACAGAACTGTATAAAAGGCCACTTCCATCCTGGCATTGTAGCCTTTTGTTCTGAGTGAGCGAGGTTAGATGCGAAAAGTTCAATTAAGAGTCTGCCTTCTTGCGACTGATAATGGTTTTGACATTTGCAGAGTCTCTTCATGACAATGAATGCCCAAGGTGGAGTAAAACAAATCGAAGCCTGGCTTCTTTGCAGAAGTTGGAAATATCCTCTAGTAACAGTGCATGAATGCCCGAACTCTTTTGTATTCATGGTTTCAAAACTAGCCCCTTCCCCAGATCAGAGATAACAGGAATGATTCACCCTTGCTTTACTGGAAATGTCTTTTTCATTCTGGAACAACACAGAGATGGATTGAGCCAACTGTTTTTGTCAGTTTTCCAAAGAGTTGCAATGAATAGATAGAGTCGAACGTTACTGAATCTATAGTCTGTTGCTTTGCTGGACCAAACCCAGAATGTGGCAACTATACGGGTGTATTCTCTTTTCAGCAAGTTTCATGATCATCACCAATATGATCAGAGGACTGAGCTTGAGTGTGAGAAAAAGGAAGGATGTGGCTGCTTCATATTGCTTGCTTAATAACTTTGCTTCAGCTCCTGTTAGTGAGGGCAGCATCCAGGTGGTTGGAGTAACATTCAGAAAGCAGTTCTCATCAGGCCAGATTGATATTCCCATTTAAGGCATACAATACTATTTGAATAAAAGCTTCCTCGGTCACGGCCCTTGATTGAGGAAGCTCAGAATGAAGGGCATCATTTGCTTTCTTCTGCAAGTCTATGATCAGATCTCATTGTATTTTCAGGCATGGGCACATGCCAATATTCTGGGAAGGATTAAGTAAAAACTCTAGATGCCCTGTTTCTTCTGCAAATGCTTCCAGGGCAACTGTGTATTTTTGCCAGATGTGTTCCAAGTCCCAAATTGCTGGCCTTTTAGATAAAGGAAACATTCAGTGCCTGCTTTGCACATTTGCAAACTGTTCAGGTTACACTCCATACTATTTGCACTGGCAACTTCAAAGGCTTGGGGGGGGGGAATCTAATTTTAAAATGCATTGCAGTGAGTCAGAAGCAGAGCAGCTTTTCTGTTCAGAGTTCTAAGCAGATATGAACTCCCTGATCCACCCTATCACCTGAGGGATAGAGAGAAAGGTATTATTACTTGGGAAACGATGATGGAGAGAGGTTAAGTGTCCTGCCAAAGGACAGAGACAGGATCATGGCCCTAATGGATGATATCATGGTCTATCAGGTCCAATATCCTGTCTCTGACAATGGCAAGTACCTACAAGAAACTTGCACAATTATGGGATAGTCTGTCCCCTGGGAAAGTTTCTTCATAGCCCTTTAGCTACCATAAGGTACTTATCTGGCCCCCAATCACCCTAATAATTGAGCTCCTCACAATTTTAATGTATTTATCCTCACTGCATCTCTGTGAGATAGGAAAGCATTGTCCGTAAGGTACTTATCTGGCCCCAATCACCCTAATAATTGAGCTCCTCACAATTTTAATGTATTTATCCTCACTGCACCTCTGTGAGATAGGGAAGCATTGTCCGTTCCCCCACCCCTTTTTTTCCCCACAGATAGCGAATGGAGGCAAAGAGAATAAACCCCAGATTCACAAAGGAAGTTAGACAATGTGATGCTGAATGTGACAACAGCTATGTTTTAGGCACTTAGAAAATATTGGATTTGCCTAGGCTCCCTCAGTGAATGAGGAGAGAGAAGAGCCAGAGACTATCCATGGAAGTCAAGATATTGCGTAAGCTACATAAGAGGGGTGGGTCCTAAACTCTGCCCCTCTCCTGGGGTTTGGTTCCTAAACCGTGGCTGCAGAGCGGCACCTATCTCTGCTAGCAGTAGCCAGGAGACCCTCTCGAGAATTAAGTTGAGGTCCACAACAGGCTATCCCATAGCTCAGTGGTTAGGGCAATCCCTTGAGGCAGAGAAAGCCCCTCTTTAAATCCTTTCCACTCAGTTGTGGGGGAAGTTAGAAAGGGGTCTCCCACTTTCTGGGGAGTATTCAATCTTCTCAGCTGATAGAGGTCTCCTCATCCACTGCTTTGTATATGGTTAGGAGCCCTCAGAGCACACCTATGGTATTGGGCCCTGAAGGGAGGATAGAATGGGGAAATGCCTATCTTCAGTGGTGTGAAGTTCACTCTGGGGCCTAGAAGTGAGAGAAGTATCCAGGCATCTGGCCAGAGGTGGAAACTTAGGCACAGAGGGGATTTTTAGACACCAGGTGACTTGGGGTTTGGTGGAACACAGTAGCACACGTACCTGGGACTTGGGTACCTCAATCCTTTTATGGATGTGACTCAAACTCATTTGTCCAGGGTCACACGGGGATCTATAGCAGATCAGGGAATTGAACCTGGCTCTCCTAAGAGTCAGAGTAGCACCCTGACTATTGGGCTACCCTTTCTCCGTAGACTGCAGCCTGAGGGTTTACATAGCTTCCAAAACTTTAATTTATAGGTCTTCCTAGCTCTTTATGCAGTGTTTCTCTCCAATGTAATGTGGCTCACAAAAGAAGATGAGAGAGACCCACTTCTTGTGTCAACTGAAGAATGTTGTCTTTAGCTTGAGCATGAGCAGCCTACAATTTCAGAAGGAACCAAGTTCCTAGTTTAATCTCCACAGATCTCTGTGGTTGGTTGTTGATAGCTCATTAATTGTTAGTCTCATGCTTGTACTCAGGCCTGGATCCAGCCATCAGTCTTTAATTTGACGTCTTGCAAGTCAACATCACAAAGTCTTAGTCCAGGGGTCAGCAACCTTTGCCAATCCCTGTGCCAGCCCCTCCTCCTCAACCCTCAGCTGGTGCCGAAGGCCCTCTCGTTGAAAGAAACGACCTGGAGTGGTTCCTCTTGGCACCGTGCCCGGGGACCCCTATCCTCAGGCACACCATGGAAAGAAACTGCCTGAGATGACTCCTTTTGGTGGTGGCACACCACAGAGAGGAGCCGCTCTGGGCAGCTTCTTTACACGATATGCCTGGGACATGGACGTGGCAGGGACCTCCGCACTGCAGCCGCTCCTGAAAGAAGCCACTTGGAGTGTCTTTTGGTGGGAGGAGTGGCAATTTCTGTGGTACCACAGAAGATGCTGAGTGCTGCTCTGAATGGGCTCGTGTGCCATTGTTGACCTTCCAGATATGCTTTTGCCTAAGGCTGGCTAAAAGCTGATAGGGATGGGGATTTGGAAGACTGCAAATGGGTGTCCCTGTCTGAGAGATGGGATTCTTTCAACTTTGGTCATTAGGCATTTTTCAGAGGTGCTGGGGTGGCTGGTATGAGGAGTGCTCTCTGAATAAGGTATTTTTAGAGGGTTGCTAGGATATGAAAAGGAATTTGAAAATTCACCCCCAGCATGATGACTGCATGTTTTTCTAAAAGATCTGTACTAGGATTACTTTGGGGAAAGTTTTGTTATGCAAGAGGTCAGACTAAAATCCCTTCAGTCTTTCTATGAATTGTCCCACTGAGGCAAAGCCTTGGTCCCTCTTTAGGTAAGCACACAGGCCTGAGGATCTTCCAAAAGGACACGTCTGGCCAGAAAGTGATAGCTACATACCAGGACAAACCACACAGCACTCTTCACATTAGGTGGGGAAGAGTAGTACATGAGATGGTGTGGGAGAGACACACGCAGGTCTGAAAGGGGAGAGATATACACATAGGAGCCAAACAGAGGACTCGAGCAGGATGGAAGGCCCTGCCATTAAACTAGCTCTAACCCATCTCTCATGAGCTGCCACCATGAAGAGGCCAGAGTTTAGGCACACACCTCTCCTTCCAGCATGGGGAAAAAAGGCAATGTGATTACATAGGGTCTGGTCCTAACAGAGGCAGATTAGGGGCCTCGGGGCCCCTCGGCCTTCCCCACTCGTGACTTTCCACCTGGGGATGCAGCCCCCTCCTCCAACCTAAGCCCCGTGCAGGTAGGCCAGCACTGGAGGGACCCAGAGGCCAGCCCCAGCCCAGCTGGTCAACCCCCAGGGGCAGCGGAGCCAACTGGTGCACCTGGTGTGACTTCTAGTTCACACTGGAGGCCATACGGCCCCTGTAGCTAAGCACCCAGTTGCACTGGTCTGCCCCTCCCATACTGGCAGACCAGCCAGCCCAGGGCAGGACAGGATAGCAGAACCCGGCCTCTGGCCCAGGGTGGCCTCATTCGCTCCCCAGTTGGCCCCGCTCAACCCCCAGGGCCAGTAGGGCAGAGACCCCCCACATTGTGTGTGCCGCTGGTCATGAGCTCCATAGGTCTGTACAGTAATCTGCCCCTGGGCACAAAGTCCAGTCTGGAATTTAATGGGAGTTTTTTGCATAGGACCCAAAGACTAGCTTCAGGGTTTGACAGTAGCTGCAAAGCCAGGACTGTATGACTATGCATGTGTGTGTATATCTAATTTGCTTTTGATTTGCTTGCCATGCACTGTTACCTGGGTAATAGTCCATATCAGAGACAATAACAGATGGCATTACTAATGTCAGCGGTGGTGGAGCAGGAGAATACTACATAAGGAAGTTGCATTTTTTTAAAAAAAATAACACTATGGATCCTAAGGGATTTTGGCACTTAACTCCTTTGAAATATCCCTGTCAATATCTTTTTGGGAACAGAAAGATTGTAGTTTAACATTTGACGCGTCCAACATTTGAACACAGGTTTCTGCAATTGGGTCCTGCTTTCACTGTGACCCATGAACCCCCTCAAATGAAACATTGATGCTGTTTTTTGAATAATTAAAACATATGCTTCCATACAGACTCAATTCCATTCCAAAAAGCTGGGAATCAAATATTTGCTCCCCAAACCAAAATCATTTGAATGAGTTGTTTAAAAAGTAAATTGAATTAGCGAAACTTGTTTGCTTAATTAAATTATCCATGATCATGTAAGAAAACCCACTGTTCTAAATCAATTGAAGCTCTTGCATTCTGAATGCCTGTTGCAGTTAGATTACGGTGTTATGACTGGAGATTGAACCACATGTTAGAGAACAAAACAGGTTGTTCCAGAGGCAGATTAGGTTGAACGTTACCCTTTATTGCCTACTCATTCCACCTTCATGCTAAAAGTGAACAAAGAAGGGTTGCCTTACAATTCTTTTATCCAAAACATTATGGAAATACATACATGACTGACAACTTTCCAACACTATACTAACACTATACAATGAATATTGATGACTATGTGGTGAATATAATTGTCCCTGCCCCTGTTTACTATTTAAGTTTAGCATTCATTGCACAGGCCCTTTACATTCAGACTCATTGTTTGCTACAAAAATAATGACTACACATTTCTTAAGAAAACATCGAACCAGGGAGGAAAGGAGGTAACGCTACCTTCCCATACAGAGAGAGAAGGGGAGGAAAAAGATAACAGTTATCTTCACATTAAGGATCTAAGACGAGATAGTACTGACCACATTTCCTACACAGATGGCCAGGATGGGAGGAAGAGATGGGGGCATAACATACTTCAACTAGAATCCACCACTTACAGAAGATATATGGCTGCTTAAAAAGCAACCCCGTTACTAGAGTGACCTGTGGCTCAGGCCTGGCCTGTTGTCCAGTATTAACTTTCTATCCCTCTACACCAGAGACTTTCTTTTGGTTATTATTTAAATAAATAATGATCCCTCCTCATTCTGGGTGACTTCTAATGAAGAAGAGTTCTTGGTAACCATAGGACTTCAAATGCCAAGGTGTGATTATGTCAGTGATATCCATCTGAATACCAGTTTTCACTTTCGTCATGATTGTCTCTGCATAGCACTTTATAATTGGACACCATTTCTTTCAAGGTATATGCCTTAAGATGATTTGACATACACAGAACAAAATGCTTGATTAAGAACAACATTTCCTTTTGCTTTTAATGACATTTATTTTTTAAATGTCCTCCTTTTAATGTCACTTTTCCTAAGACTCAAAGATAAACATACTGATGGATTAGACCGCCCCCCAAACCTGGTATAAACCAGCTGTATAGATTTCAGTGGTCCACTCTTACACCATGTAGCATCAAAACTGGGGCCTCTGGCAATAGTGATCAAGCATCATCAATCATCATCATCTTATTGTTTTCCTTTATACCCCGATGTCTACCCTTTTTCATCTGTCTATTGTCATTTGTATAGATTGTAAGCTTCTTGGGGAAGGGACTTGTTGTCCTATGTTTCCACAACAGGTGGCTTACTGGGCACCTGGTCCATGACTGGGGCTCCTATAGCACTATAACAATGAAGATGGCAATGTGATATAGCAGTTTGAGCATGCACAGGTCTAACTAACAGCCAGAAACTCTTTGGGCTGTTAGCCTAGGTGTGCTGTTAATGCCCTTTGTGGCCATTGGCATGCCATTTAATCTTTGTGCCTTAGCTTCCCCATTCACAAATGTGCGGTAACGATTATTTTCCGGAATCCCAGTGCTGCTAATGTGGAGAGGGAGGGAAGGATGTTGTGGAGGTTAATTAGCTGAAGTGCATAAAGTATGTAAATGATAAACATTAATTAATATGGGGCACACTTTATGTTATAAAATAGTTTCTAATGAGTTAATAAATGATCAATAGTTGTTTCAATAAATGGCTTTTTGGTTTATTATAGATTATAACCATGACATATAACCAGCTATAACAATTTATAAACTATACATGCAGCCTTAATGCTTCAGCGTGTTTGTGAACTGCCTCATCTGCAGATGTGGCTAATTCTTACCTACTTTCAGAGTGTTGTGGAGATAAATACATACATGTGGGTGAGGGGCTCACATATGACACTGAAAGGCACTAGACCCCAGATCTAGATTTTGCAAACAATCTGTACCAAAACCAAAATCCTGATTTTTACTTTCAACTGTTCAAAACCAGGATCTACATTTGATTTGTAAGCTCATCTTTTTGTGATCCACCATGGCAAATCCTTTACAGCTTTGCATATCTACAGCTTTCCCCTGCAACTGCAGGGTTTCATAATTTACTAGGTCTGTGGTGGATCACTCCCAGATGCAAAATATTAACCCAGATGGACATTGATCTGATTCACTATGACAAATCTTCTGTCCCTATTATTTTGGTTTATATAATATTTCTCTAATTCTTTTGACAGTTTTGAAAGTTTTCAAAATTTGCCTGAAAAAGTTGATACTGCCCTTAAATCATAGATATGTTCAGTAGTAATTATTTTTTCTTAGTACATTTTTTAAAAATCAGATTAATAACTAAGGAGACTAAACCTCAGTCATGGATCCAGACACTTGGCCATAATCTGTTCACTTCCATCAGTGTAAATCTCTTTCCTTTAACTCAGTGGAGTCACACTGGATTAACCCCAGTATGTAGACAGTAGAAATATGCCTGCTATCTTCTCAACCAATCTGCATGGATTACTACAATCTCAGTTAGCCTAATCAAAATGTTTATCAGAGAGTTGGGCTAAAGTGTAGCACTTCTGCCAGACATCAATGAGAGCAACAGCAGGGTTCTGCAATAAGATTGTAACTCAAGCCACCACCCAAAATTGTACTCTTACTTCTAACACAGAGAAACTAAAATAGAAAATCCCTGGCTTGCAGATAGTTCTCCCCCACTCATAAACGCTCAGCCTCCTTGGGAACAGGAAACAATAAGGACCTTTTATTTGGGGGAAAAGGAAAAAAGAAGAAATATGATAATGACATGTATTTCTACATTAAAAAAAAAATCAGCAAAACCCAGTCAGAACGCCAGGAGTGTTAACAGCTCTATGGTTTCAGTGTATTAATTATTCAGCTTGTTGAGATCCAGAATTTAGTCACAAAACAATCCCCAATCATCTAATCAGGGGTGTCAAACATGCAGCCCGCAGGCTGGACACGGCCTGCCAAATTCTTCCATCCGGTCCATGACTGTGCTCCATGGGATCACACTCTCCTTAATAGAGAGAGTGTCCTAGTATTTCTATTTATGGTATGTTCGGCCCACTTGAAATACATTTAAGACAAATCTGGCCCACCATAGCAAATGAGTTTGACATCCCTGAACTAAATGCATAGGTCCAGTTAGATGGGCACTGTCTTTCTGCTTCAGTCTAGTGAAGGCTAAACCCCTGGATCCCACTCTGATGTGAAAAGACCTGACCCAGTTCTATAACATTAGCTCTGCCACCACTGGTCTGGTAGATCCTCTCTCACAACTTAATATGTGCCAGATCTTGCTGGGACTCAGCCCCTGCACTTCTAGGTTTGGCAGTTCATATCCCTGACACCTCTGGGCTTGCCACATTAGTTATGACTGTAAAAAATTAGCTTGAGCCCCAGCACCTCTTTCATTACAAATTAAGCACTGCCTCTCTATGGGTATGTCTACACTAGACAAAGTTAAATCGACTTTAAGTTGACTTAATAAGGTCGACTACCCTGTACGTTGACTTAGTCCACCTTGTTAAGTCGATTTAACTGGCCGTAAGTTGACTTAATAAGGTCAATTTAAGGGCTACTCCCTATCCACACCATCCTTAAGTCGACTTAAGAAGTTGACTTAAGGCTTAAGTCGATCTAATGGGTGGTAGTTATTAAGTTGACTTAATGAAAATCCAGTGTGGACCTGGAGTAATTTAGGTCAACTTAAGGGTCCTTAAGTCAACCTAAATTGCTAGTGTAGACATACCCCTATGATGTCAGTTCTCTACCACCACTGTCAGGGCAAAGTCAGCACTGGGCGCCTGCCAATCTAGATGAGCATTGAACAGGCAGCTGCCACCCATATGTCCCCTTTGGTTAGAGAGGCTCTGTGGCACCCTGCCTGTTTCCCCTCTTCAGAGTCTCTTAAGAGCTCTATACATCCTTCTCATGGTTAACACCTGGTGTTGGTTTAATGTTGAAACAAACCTCAAGGTTTCGAAATAAAGATTATCACCACAACACAAAAGTTCATACTCAGAGCTGGCATCTTTTATCACACCCAGAGCTCTTCTTCTGTCTTAGTCTGTCTTCACAAAGCCACTATGCCCAGCCTTTCATAGCTGGGGTGTAGCCTTCTGGCTCTGGCCCCTAGGTCAAAATCATTCTCTCAGATCAGGCCTCCTGCAGGAGCCACCTGCTGTCCTCTGCCACAGCTTCATCTTCCTCTTTCCCTTTCTTGCATTTCATGAAGAGACAGATTCACTTGCTGACTCTATGATTGTCCGGCATTGGACACCACAGATCATTCAAAAATTAAAGTCTTCCCCTTTCCCGTTATTCTTAAAGAATTACAATACTGCTTTTTTTATAGAGCCCCATTTTTCTCATCCTCCTATTTAGTGTTGCAACAAAAATTTTGATACTTTAGGGCTTCTAAGTTTTTCATGTAAATACCCATTTGGATGATACACTCTTAAAGGAGATTATCACCTCATCCACATCAACTATGTTTATGTTTATTTATTAGAAACAAATTACTCTTTAATCCACAATGACCATTAAAATTCTAAGTAGACTCACTTCATTCTTTCTCTCAGGCCCTTGGAGTATAACAGCAGTTTTGACTCTTGAGCATATTTAATGGAATATTTCACCTTTCTCCTCCTCCGCCTCTACCCCCCCACCCCCCAATATTTCCTGCCATTCCTCTTTTAACTCAATTTTAATGAGATTTTTAAACTCCAGTTTACTTAAAGGATCTCTTTGTGTTTGACAGCATTCTTTAGCACGTTGTTTGCCAGCTCACTGCCCGATATCCCTACATGCACTGAGATCCATGCTATTACCATGATTAAATCCAACTGTATTGATTCTGTTAATAGTAATAATTCATAAAGTTTTTTTTTTGCTATTTTAAGTGCCATTCCTGATTGCTAAGGAATCAGATAGGATGTCCACAATGGCTGGGCACGCATCTATGGCTCTATTTAATGCCAGTATTATCCCTGCCAGTTCAGCTGTCAAAACAGCTATAAAATTTGATACTCTGACAGCTTTCTTGATTCCAAGTGAAAGAATGCAGAATGCTGTTCCACTCTTCCTGTTCTTACATCTTTGGATCCGTCAGTATACATTTGGCAGCAGTCTTCCCACTTATCACAACTGTATTGATTTGCTATATCTTGCACATTTAACAGTCCTTTTCCTCTTTTAATTTCATAATACAATTGCATATCTACATCAGGAGGTATAATTTTCCAATTATAATGAGTTTTCCTAAAGCTGATAGATTTAAACCTCTTTTAGGTCTTACTTCTCAATAAGAGTCTTTGTCCATGATTTAACCCTACTTACATGAAGCATTCTGAATTTTTTCCTCAATAGCTAGCATTTAATTCCCAGCATTCATCATCTATTAGCTTAGTGTTTCCATCCTCATGGTTTCCTGTGACTTTAGTCCAAAAAGTTAAGTCTAAACGCTTCATTTTTAATTGGTCATTTGTCAGTGGTACAGGTACAGGTAGCCCTGGGTGGATCATGCCCCACCAACTTTGAGAGCAGACCAACCCAATCAGATTTTAAGCAATTCATCCATATTTTTGTCAGCCTCTTTTTCACTTGTGACTCAAAGCTTGCCCCCACCTATGTCAACCACAGGCCCTGCCAAAAATCAATTCTGATTACACCACTGCTTCAAGTTAGAAGATGATCATACATCCCTGTTTGTTTAGTTTCTGTGAATACCATGAATGGGTGATCAGGCCATTTTGAACTGTCTCTGGCGCACTGAGCAAGAGATGGTGCTATGGGTTACTTGATTAACACTGGTCATGCTGCAGTTATGAGATTTACGCTGCTGTACCTCAGTCGTTCTCTTCTGCTCATAGACTGTGGCTCCAGTATGGAGATTTCATCATGTCGAATGATTGAGTAAGATCTTCCCAAAACTCATTCTGAAAGGATAGGCATTTCCCCTGCCACTGTCTGCTGTACACACAGCGAAGCTTTGATGAAGACATCACATCTTATTCTCTGCACTTGATCTTCAATTGAGGCAAGCACTCTCAAATTCATTTCCAATGCCAAATGGAAAGTCTGGTCCACATACTCAGTAATTGGTCTGTGATAGGGTGTGTCTTCCAAGCTCTCCCTGAAGGGGTTAATGTAGGTCAGAGGGGCCAATGAACTCACTATGCTGCAAGCTGGGAGGATTAAAGCTGAGAGGAAAGTCCTGGTTAAGCCAAGCTCGCTTGTCCAGGGCAGGCAGGATGTCTGTAAAGTCAGGTAGCAGCTAGCCAGAAGGGGTTGTAGGGATATAGTCCACAATCACTCTCTGAGGGAAGTTGGGTGAGTTTGGGGACTATAGAGCTCATTCTTCAGTTACTATGACACATTTCAATTCTGGGGAAAGAGCCACAAACTAGTTCCTCACACAAAAGACAAACTAGTGTTACATTCTGCAGGAGAGAGTTTGGGCTGATGGGAGGTATCCAGAAGAAATAAGAGAGGCTCAGGGAAAAGGAAGCAAGGTTCAGAAGGATGCAGACTTGGGCTGCTGTGTAGCATTTTCCTGAGCTGGAATCTGGAGTACAGGGTGACTTTCGGTACCTTACCAGTCACTGGGGAAATGGCATCATAAGGGCCGTAAATAAGAAGACTGTCTATGTCTGCTAGTAAGGAAGGATCTCCCTCTGTCCCTTACCCCTGGAAGGGGGAAACGTGCATATTGGTCTGGGTGTAGGGCCAACTCACAAAGGCTATATCTTCACTTGCAAGTTAGTTCGAACTAAGGAAGCTTAATTTGAACTAACTTAAGCCTTGGCCACATTAGGCTTCCATTAGTTCCAATTAAGGGCTTCTTTAATTCCAACTAATAAATTTGATTGCTTAGTTTGAACTAACCCTTAATTTGAAATAGTTAGTTTGAATTAAGTCAATGTGGCCATATTAGTTTGAACTAACCGGCCAATTGACCTTCCTGCAACTGACTAATTCGAACTAAGCAAGTGCCCTGCATGGCCATGGCTAGTTCGAACTAGCATTCTAGTGGGGCCATGCTAGTTCGAATTAAGTTAATTCGCACTAACTATAATTAGTTCGAATTAACTAATTTGAACTAGCTTTTATAAGTGTAGACATAGCCAAAAAGTACCTATCCTGAGTCAGAGAGTGAATGGCAGCAGGGCATGCAACGAGCAACAGAAGGGGGGACCTTAGGCCTGAAAAAAAGCTAATCCCCAGAATGACTGGAAGGAAGCACCAGATGCAGTGAGTGGACCCCGCAGCGTGGTTTTATTGGTGTTCTTGTGTAACATTACCACTTGTTTCTTATTCGTACATCAGGAAGTTCCAGGATTACTTTTAAGTAGGTTGATTTTGCTTTTACACTTTTCTCTAATATTATCAATAGGATCCTTCTAAGTGACTTCTCTATCAAATGTCACACCTGAAAACAGTAATCTTTCCCCATACTTATTTGCTGTCCATATAGATATAATTTATATTCATTTTTAATTTTCCTTCTAGTGAATATCTTTCCCTTAGTTTTGCTTCCTGTTTCCTATTCCTTTTTTACTCTTTTTAGGGGACATCTCTCTTCTATCAGGCCCAGTCAAGGATATCAATGAGACACAGATGGGCTCAGCCAGTTCTTTCTTAAATGGCCCACTCTATCCTGTAAGAAGCCATGCTGTGAAGAAAGACAACTCTGTGCTGCTGCAGTTGGTTCAGTCATGTCTCAGTGTGAAGTTATTTCTGCATCACCATGGCATTGGGTCAGATTGGTCTGGTTCAATACAGTCCAGTTCTGCTGAATCGACCCACGCAGAGTTTGGAATTTGCAGGTAGGGAACTTAGAGCAAAACACAATGCCTCGGATACAATCCCTACTCCTTAGGTTAGAACCTCTGGTCTCTGGGGTCTTTTCTTCACTCGAGGGTAAAAAAAGTATGTTCTCTACATGGTTAGTTAGCTAATTCCAGGTAAAATTCTAGTGAAGACAAAGACAAAGCAGTTTGTTGTTTTCATATGTCAGCCGCACTTGGAGTTAAAAACTAAGCGAACTTGACCTGTTAACTCATATGAAAACTAAAGACTGCCTTGTCTTCAATAAAATTTTTACCTAAAATTAGTTAACTCAATTTAAGTAACTTGAGTTAAGACCACACCTTTTTTCTTAGGCAGAGCGTCTACCCTCTCTTGTTGAACTTGAGTCCCATTCCGAAGTTAGAATCTACTTCTTGTAAAGTCGGGATGATCTGCTGTGACAGTCTGTATCCATGTGTTCACCTCTTTTGCATTACTATGATAAGTTCTGTTCTAAAAACTATGCCTTGTGAGATATCCTCTGGAAGCTCATGATTTCCTGATCATTATTGCCCTGGTAAAATATGGATGACAACAACGTATGTAAAGTTATAAGATGCTGTTGTGTGATGTTACTGTGACACATTTCAAGTCTAGAGAAGGAGTCACTAACCGGTTCCTCAGACAGAAGACAAACTAATGCATCAACCAGGTGTCAATAAAAGCAAACAGACCATCACCTGAGTCAGTGGCCATTCTTTGGCAGGAAAAGGATGTAAGTGAGAAATTTACATCTTTGCAAAGAAACAGCTGGAGAGTCCTGTCCCCACATGTTTTTTGTCTCCAGAACCCCAGTTTGGAGATGATTCTCAAAAAAGATGAAGATATAAGAATGGGGAACAGATAACCTCATAGATCACTCCCTTTCTATCTACCTACATCAGCCACAACACCTGAGGAATAAAGAAACAGCAAAGAAGTGAGAGGATCCTGTATGAAAGAAATTCAGCCAGTAAGACTACTGAAATATGATGACAGACTAGAGACTTTTATTAGGAATTCACTTAGCTTGTTAAATTACTTAACAGGAACTGTGCATATCATATTCTAGTAATAAAATGAAGGACTTTCTATGAGCTTGTGTTTATCCAGGTGAAGGCAGGGCAATAGAAGACACACATTTCAGGGGAAATGTCTGGGACAGGGAATTTACTGGTATTGCTCTGCGGGATAATTCAAGAGTGGCTCAGCATAGAGCTCATATTACATACCTGGGAGTAAAATACATGCTGGAGACTGCATGGGAGTAAATCAGGCATGATTGCTCTCACAACCGAGCAGTGTTAGAGGTAGTTTGGAGAATTGAAGGGATATAGCTGTTCAACAGTCCAGATTATATCCGAAGTAACATCACACCTGCCTACTGCAGAACTATTTATATACCCTTTCATGAGTGCAGCCAACGAAGCAATCAAAGACAGACAAATATCAACTAACGCAACAAGCACAGTAGATAGGGCATTTGATAAGCAACATTATAATTCATGTAAATGAGACTTATTCCCTAAAGAGGGAGCAGAGAGTTCTATTCTGCTAAGCCTTCTAGTTCTGTTAGGTAAAAAGTATTTTTGAACACTTGTTGAAATAAAAGCTGTTAACTCACTTCATGAGCACTCACAAGCTCCTCTATTCACTAGCTACCAACATTCAGATGAGCTCATTTTCAGTCGTAGGAATTCTCGAGGACAGAGGAAGTTTGAATAAATATTTGCATAAGCATTCATGCCTGAAGCATGTGTCCTGTCATCTTCAAAGCTGTTCATAGCCTTGGGGGTCATTTTAAATAAGGAAGTAGAAACAATATCATGTGACTAATGACACAAGGTAAATGGTGATAAATATTTAAAGCAGTAGTCATGACAACTCATTCCCGAGCAATCCATAGAATGAAATATCTTTGCAGAAACCATAAACTGAATAATCATGAATGAGAAATTATTTAATATATATATTTGTGGATACATATGGGGAAAAAACCCATTCAAATAAATTGTGTGCTGCACGTACCCTGTCCAGTTCCATAAAATTGTTCATGGCCTTAAATTTAGCCAAAGCCTCTGAGGAGCTGATTTCTTGTAATCAGTGCCTTGAGAACCACTCGTGAACTTGCCTCATATCATTTTCAGTCAGTAAGCATCTTCTGATATTAATCATTTGTAACAGCTCCACTTCTCCTGTAATACTATTGTCATCTCCAGCTCTGGAAAATGAACAAAATTAACACAGTGCCTAGTACATCATTTCCTAAACTCTTTAGTTTCCAGCAATGTGAAAAAATAACGTCATATCCTTTCAAATATTATCCCATGTTAGCAATAAAGACCTCAGCCTAGGAAAATTAATGGCCACCTTACTTAATGGCCTGCAGCTTTGCCTTGGGCCATCAACTCTCCAGCAAATCATTAACCCCCAGGAAATGTCTTGGGCCTCGAAAATGATTGCTTAAATGTAAAATTTGCTAATATAATACTTTACAATGTCACTTGTAAGCTAAAACTTTCAGATCACATTTGAAAGCTGGTCTCTCTCTCGCTCTCTCATTTTTTTCTTTCGTGCTTCTAATAATAAACAAAAAAATCAGCAGCATGATCACACTCAGTGATCACACTACATCTCGTCACTGCCTTGACATGTGTGCTGAGAGGAATGGAAAAGAGGCTTTCACAATTCAATAATTACTTAATGGGGAACTGGAGAATAGCCCTTGATTTTTTTTTTCTAGTGCTCATGAATTATGAGTTGTTAAATTCTAAGTTTTCCATAATTTTAGCTGAATTCTTTGCCTTCCCTCCCCTCACCAATCTTGCATAGTGTTGTTTTGGTTTTACATTTTTTACCGGGAATGTTTTTTAGGATGTATCATCTCAGCACTGTAAGTTACATGCGAAAACCACATGAAAAATCAATTTTTGTATGATGAAATTGGAACTTTCACATTAGTGAAGAATTC
This sequence comes from Pelusios castaneus, assembly GCA_007922175.1. NCBI lineage: Eukaryota > Metazoa > Chordata > Testudines > Pelomedusidae > Pelusios > Pelusios castaneus. The sequence continues at coordinate 214,349 of ML685901.1, read as the reverse complement.
CCAGAGGTTAAAGGGGAAAAAAGGGTGATGAATAAGAAACATGAATCACAGAATCCTAGAATATTAAAGTTGGAAGGGACCTCCGGAGGGCATTTAGTTCAACCTTCTTCTCAAAGCAGGATGGACTCCAACTAAAGTATCCAGCCAGAACTCTGACAAGCCAGGCCCTAAAAACCTTTAAGGATGGAGATTCCATTCCACTGAATGATTATTTTAACTCTTGTAGCATTTCTACCTGAGGATCTCTGTGAACCTTACAAACAACAATGAATTAATGACACCCCAAAGACAGGGAGGCATCTCCATTGTAGTGATGAAATATCTGAACTCCTGAAAGGTTCAGGCCATTATTCTCAAAATGAAGTATATACAATTAAACATATAAATCCATACTTAAGGCTAGTTCAATTTGGTTGCCTTATTTTCCTGAAGTGCTGAGCACTACCGTAAATATTACTATAGGTCAAATTGTGAAGTTATCTGTGCACTGAATAGTACCTTTCTTTTTGAACATTCCCATCAATAGTACAGGTATTAGAATCTGCTTCTCTGTGCTAGGGATGGAAACTAAGTTTTTCTTGTCAAAAGGGTTCATATATTTTTCATCATAACTTGACCAACGTTAAAAAGAGAACACAGAATGGATGACTCATGCAAGCATTTGCAACTCTTTTCTACTTTACTAACATTGTGGATTCTTCTTGGTGAGAAAAAAAAATGGAAGAACCCATAGATGCTGTAGCTGCCATCATTTCAAAAAAAGAATGAAGGGTTTTTTGCCTTCTCTGGGGAGAACTTGATGGCATCTCTCTTTTTTTTTGGTCTGATTTATAACACTGTAGCTGTCTTATTAAAATTGTACTTGAAATTGCTACTTTTTTCCCTTCCCATTGATTTGTTTTTATATCTGGGATTTATGGTTCCTTGAAAACAGTAGTTTGCAGCCTACTGAAATCCATTAATAACTATTATGATTAGTGTTATTATTGCCCTGGGTGCCTAGAAGTTCCAGACAGCTTCAAGGTCTATTATAGTAGGTGTTGTATACACAGTACTCATAATAAGAGAGAATCCATATACCATAGGGCTTGCAGTCTAAATAAACAAGAGAGACAAAAAGTGGTAAAATAGATACAGAAAGCAGTAACTTGCTCTCTCGAGTTCACACTGTTGATCAGTAGCAGACAGTGCTTTTTTTCTGCCGGAAACGGCGTTCCGGCACCTTTTTTTCCTTCTCCCACCCACCGGCCG
>ML685901.1:159576-199597 GCA_007922175.1 Pelusios castaneus | reverse complement strand
TTCCTTTCTCTTTCCTTCCTTTTCTCTTCTTTGCCTTCCTTTCTCTTTCCTTCCTTTTCTTTTCTTCACCTTCCTTTCTCTTCCCTTCCTTCTCTTCTTTGCCTTCCTTTCTCTTTCCTTCCTTCTCTTCTTTGCCTTCCTTTTTTCCCCTTCCTTCTCTTCTTTGCCTTCTCTTTTCTTTCCTTCCTTCTCTAACTTCTTTCCTTCTCTCCACCTCTCTTTTCCTACCTTCTCTTTTTTCTTCCTTTCTCTTCCTTTCTTTCTCTTGTTTGCCTTCCTTTTTCTTTCCTTCTTTCTCTTCCTTTTTTCTTTCTCTTCTTTGTCTTCCTCTTCCTTCCTTTCTTCTTTCTCTTCTTGGTCTTCCTCTTCCTTCCTTCTTTCTTTCTCGTCTTCCTCTTCCTTCCTCCTTTCTCTTCCTTCTTTCCTTCTCGTCTTCTTCTTCCTTCCTTTCTTCTTTCTCTTACTTTTTTCTTTTTCTCCTCCTTCCTTCTCTTTTTTCTTTCTCTTCCTTCCTTCCTTCCTTCTTTCCTTCCTTCCTTCCTTCCTTCCTTCCTTCCTTCCTTCCTTCCTTTTTAAAAAGCTTTTTAAATATTAATTTTAAATAAAAACCTTTCTAAAAATTAAATTTCAATTCAAAATTCATTCAAATTCAATTAATTAAACACAATTAATTAATTCTGTTTACAATCACTTTAACTTCAATTAATGCCTATAATTTCTGTCGTGTGAGTTTGCACAAAAATTTTATTCAGAAAAAGTTTTGCACACGGCTTGAAAATTTTGCACACAAGCCGCCAAACCTTAGAGGGAATATTGCCCAGCAGCGGTGTGAACATGCCACTGTGACCATGAACCAGCCAAGAGCTGATGGCCATGGCCGTGATCGGTAACACTACAGGCAGACAAGCTGGGGTAGTCTGATCTCCACCAACACAACTCCAGTCCCAGACAGCCATTGCAGCCTTTGCGCATGGCTTCCTCTCCCCTTCCCGATGCTCCACTTGCTAGGCAACTGGAGCATTATCATGAAGCTTCCTGTTACATGACTGGAAGCAGAATCGACCAGGCCCACCCTCAAGAATCAGGAGTCCAGCCAGAAAAACAGGGGCTGGCTATGCCACTAGTAGTTAGCTTTCACAATATTTGCCAAGAGGCAGATCTGTTTGTGCCTACCTCCCTTCCTTGCCAAAGAATGGCGGCTTGATAGGTAATTGCCCATCAGCTTTGACACGTGGGTACAGGTGTCAGCTTTTCCTTTGTCTTTGAGAAACAGGTTTACCCAAGTTTGTCTTGCAAACACCTTTTAGACCTAATTTCATCTTACCTCTATAACTTGTGTTGCCTTGTATATTTCATCATGATATTATTGACCATGAGTTGTTAGTTTTCAAATGATTCCCCACAAGGCAGATTTTATGCATGGAATATTTTGTATTTCATACCCTAGATCACCAATTGTACTTCAACAAGTGAGCCAAGAGAGGTTCAAATACAGAGGGGAGAGAAGTCCTACAGCATCAGAATGGTAACATTAAAATTCAGCTTTTTATTAGAAGAGCTAATAATTGTGATATAGAGGGTACTGAAAGAAATGGTGGGGACACCATATAAGGTGCAGATCAGCCAACCAACAAAAGGCACATTATCCAACCATTAACTGAGCCAAGAAAGTTCCACCTGATCACCAATTCCACTTAAGAAGATCTCTTCTGCTCCATCTTGGGTACATCTCCACCGCACACTACTTACACTGCATGCTCCCCAGCACAGGTACAAATAGGGTGGACTGTGAGGTACTGCTTAAACAAATAAAGACATTCCACAGCTAAGCCCTTAAGGTATGTACGCAGCTCTCTGGACACCCAAGCAATGCTTCCTCCACCTCTACTGTTTTCTCACTGCAGGGAATGGCTCCAGCAGTGAGGAAGGTCTCTGGTAATGGGGAAGTAGCAGGGAACAGGTCCTAGAGTTCCCAGCTGCCAGAGCCTTTCAATGGTATGTGTCACTACACACTGCGGTGTGGATGCAGCCTCCTTTTCTCTGCAATGTGTAGCTATGCATACCCTACACACCACCAAAAGAGGTGTGCAGTGTAGACATAGCCCGCCTAGATCAACCTGTCATCCCACATCCACATCCTCAACCAAACACTGGTCAACCTTCTAGTCTTTGATCTGTGGCTCTCCATGTTGTAATCAAGAACTCCCTCCATTCTCTCTCATGTTAGGTCTCATGACTGGCTGTGTGAGACGCTGTTTGGTTATCGAAATCCCTGGGCACATTAGAGGGACTATTTTCAGAAAATAAATGTTTGACTGGAGAAAGGTCTGGTCAGAATATTTTGACAAAATGCATTGGCCAGTTGTATGTGAGAGGAAGAGAAGTTCTGATTATAAAAAGCCAAGACCAAAGGAGAAAAAGTTGCTCCGAAAATTCAAAGCTGAGTGTTTAACCAATAATCATATTGGTTATTCAATGTATGACAACCTGGATAATTGTTAAGTGAGGGGGGACGAGCAGGGTGACTGCTCCAGGCTCTGCGGTTCTGCCCCCCCCCGCACTGGTGCACTCTCCACCCTGCCTTCAGTGGCAAGCTGTAGGCAAGGAGTACAGTGGGGGCGTAGAGTCCAGTGCCCCCAGGACGGAGCAGCTGGCTCAGGGGCAAGGTGAGACCATGGAGCCCAGCCTCTGGGCTGACCCACCCCAGCTCACCAGCACAGGGGGAGCTCCCACAGGCCAATTAATGCTGCCCCCCATCCCCCCTCCCAGCAACAGCCCTGACAGGCAGTGATCTCAGTATACCAATCATACTCCTCAGTATCATCACTTGAACTCCCCCTTCTATCTATACTCTAATCACTGTTGTCTCTTGTCTTATACTTAGCTTGAAAGCTTTCTGGGGCAGGGGCTTTTTATTTGTTCTGTGTACAGCACCTTGCATGACGGAGTTCTGCTCCATTACTTGGGCTATTTGCTGTTATGATAATGAATAATGCAAGCTTGAGATTTCATTTGGATGTGGTTTACAGAAGATGAAAAAATGTCCGTTTAGCTAGAAAATGTGTAACCCATATGCCTGAAAAAGGCTATCTCTTTAAGAGACCTACTGAGGGTGGGTTACTGTTGCTGGGCAGATTACCTACCCACAACAAGAAATTTCTAGAAGCAGGGAGTGGTAGCATTTTTGTGCATGCTCCACAGGATGCCCTGCTGGTGTCAGATCACATGAGAGCAGCAGTCTGTGCAGACAGCAGGCAGGAGCTGCTTTGCGAAGAGCCCATGTGCTCAGTTTTCAGGAGAGAAGCTGAGCCAGGAGTGAACAAGATGTTTTCTCCCTTGAATGGAGTCACCTGCAACAGATTTTGCAGACATGCATATGGAACTGAGGGCTGGTTCCAAAGGAGAAGGAAAAGCCTGCATGGAATTCTACAGAAGATTCCTGCAAAGAAAGAAGAAGAGGACAGCTATTTCCTGCCACTCAAGCCTCTACATTTGAACAAAGACTGTAGCTGAAAGTTGGGTGAACTCCACCTGGACTTTGGGACTCTTGGGGATCTTTCATGCAGGGGTTTCTGTAGGGATTGTTCTTGGTTAATTGTATTTTGTTTTCTTAGGATAAGGTTCATTTAGTTAGTAGTTAATAAAGTTCTTTGTTACATTTGTTTTTAGTATTTTAATGTGGAAGGGTAACTTGGAGCAATCTTTTCTGTGAGTCCTATACAGACTGGATCCTGGGTCTCCAGCTGCTTTCTCCATAGGTATTGGGATTGATTTCTGTGAGGCACTGGAGAAGGGCAATTAAATGAATTTTAGCCCACCCGAAGGTTACAAATGCACTGCTGTTTTTATTAAAATACTGACCTCTGCTCACCTAAAGAGTAGCAGAGATGTTCCCTTTCAGCTCTTTGGTAATAATCATTTGTTGCCAAAAGAGAAGACTACAGAAAATGTTGCCTTTTAGTCACTCTTCAAACCCTCCTTCCATAATGACATAAACCACCACTGTTGCCTATCAGCTGTGTGTTCTTGGGGAACTAGGGTGCAAAACCTCTATTGTCTGCCTCAACTAAACCTCTGCTTTTCACCCCCACCCCCAGCCTCTTCGCCCCCACCCCCAGCCTCTTCACCCCAAAGTTTTTGATAAGTCTTACACCAAAACCAATCAGAGAAAGACTTATCTGTTAAGATGGTGACAAATCTTCAGCTATATCTACATTTGCAAGATAGTTCGAATTAAGGAAGCTTTGTCCATACTAGGCTTTCATTAGTTCGAATTAAAGGCTTCCTTAATTCAAACTAATAAATTTGACTCCTTAGTTCGAACTAATGCTTAATTTGAAATAGTTAGTTCAAACTAAGTCCAATGTGTCCATATTAGTTCGAACTAAGTGATTGACCTTCATGCAACTTACTAATTCGAACTAAGCAAGTGCCCTGCATGGCCATGCCTAGTTCAAATTAAATTTCCAGTGGGGCCATGCTAGTTTGAATTAACTTAATTCGAACTAACTAAAGTTAGTTCAAATTAGTTAGTTCAAATTAACTAATTCGAACTAGCATTTGTAAGTGTAGTCATAGCCTACCACTCTTCGAGGTTTGATTGAGCGGTCAGTCAAGACCCACTCAATCAATCTGGAGTTCAACTACAATTCCAGGAGAAAAGTAGCACTGAGTTGAAGAGACGGAATTTCCCTTCAACTCCGTGATGTGGAGACAGGGAAGTAAGTGAGTCTTAGAGGGTTGAAGAGAGATACGAAAATTATTTTATGTAGCTTGCGTATCTCCCTTCAACAGCTGCTGAAAATGGTGGCGAATATAGGCCTCAGTTGTATTAATTCCTTTTTGTTTATATTTCTGTGAAGTTTCTCTTTATTTCCTATGTTACATAAGCTTTGCTTTAATTGATTTGGATTTATTGGCTCTTGCTAGGGAGAATTTCTGTGAACTGCTCCATGGGAAAACAAATCTCTGATCTCTAGGGAGAGGCAGAGCAGAGCTAAGAGCTACCAACTTATGGGGCTGCAGGATCGGCCCATAGCAACTGCAGTTGCTTTGGCTGCAGGGAGAATGGAATATGTTAAATGCTTACTGACAAAACAGGGAGGGGAGCTGAGTTCAGAGTCCTGCTTCTTCCTGACCTCTTTGGTTATCAATTTATGTCCTAATGCTTTAAATGTAATTCCCTCTATCTGACCATTCACACCTACAAATGCTACTGGGGATAAAATTATCTAGCTTCTTTTATACTGTAAATCTAACCATGGCTTTTGATTCAATTACTCTTACTTGCCTATATAAGGAAGGAAAGAAAGTATCTGTCTGAGACAGCAGAGATTGAAGCAGTGCAGAAAACCATGTTCAGTTGGGTGCAGAGGTAAGACTCGGGGAATTTTGAGTCCTATTCTGGACTCTGTTAACTTGGTTGTGAGTGACTTTGGATAAGGTCTTCCTGCCTCAGTTTTCCCCATCTGTAAACTAAGAATGGTGAGTTTTACTGTCCGTGGAGATCTTTTGAGAGCTACAAAGGAAGTACTATGTAAGTACCAATATTTTCTAGAATAGATGATAACTGGTAACATCAGCACTAGAGTGGGGAAAAGGGAACCACTAAATATAACTTGGCTACAGTTAAAAGGGTACTAACTGAACTTTGCATACTTATATACAATATAGAGTGGCGGGTACTGATGCCAAATCTTTCTGCTTATTGTGGGGCTAAACTACAGGGCAGCAGCTGATTTGCTGTTTTGGGATGATGCCTGAATCCTACTCTTCGCTGTGTCCTGCTTTGATACTGGAAAGACACTCCTCAATTTCCAGGGATGCCAACTGAGGAGGGGTGTGGCAGGTTCCTGCCCTCTTCAACTTTCACTATTTGAGATGTGATATGAGAGGAGTTAGTCAACATCGCTACCAGTGTTTGTCTTCTATTGAGGTGCATAAGTGTCAATGAGTATTTACCGATTAATGTCAGATGAAGTCCAGTATAGAAGGGACCCGAATTTGGGGATAAATATCTCCATCTTTACCTTGATGCCCCATTTGTATTATGGCATACAAAGCAAATTTGACTGTATAAAGAAGAGGCTGAATTTTAACAGCAAGGATAAAATTAGCCATAGGAAATGTTTCCCAAGTCCAACAGACATGTAGATTTCCTATCACTGTAACTCTTTCTATCAAGATTAGATGCTTTTCTAAAAGATACACTCTACCTTAACCAGACATCATTGGGCTATATGTAGGAGTCAATGAATGAAATTCTATAGTATGAATTATGCATGGGGTCAGTCTAGATTACAATCATAGTCCCTTCTGGTCTTAAAACCAATGACTCTCCGACTCTGTGACCCATCTTTTCTGCTTAAAACAGGGCATTATTCAATTGACACACGATTTCTAAAGCAGGTAGTGATGGGTGAGTCTGCAAAAAGATCCGTGCACAAATCAAGCCTGCAGAAACCTGCATTTATATACAAAATCAGATATTCATGAAGCAAATTTGGCTGATTGTTAGTTATATCTTCCATCATCCCTGCATTTAAATATTTGCCAGTTAATCAGATCCTAATCCAAAGCTCATTGATGTTAGTGAAAAGGTACCTATTGACATTCCTGGGCTTTGGGTCAGACCTCAGTGAGTTCAGGAGAAAGGTTAAAAATAAGAGAGGAAGTCAGAGGAATTGGGTCTTATTTCTCTCTTTGCAGCAGGCTTCCAGTGAAGCATCTTCCCTGATCTTTTCCTCCTGGAAAATGGGGGTGAAATAGGGCTAATCATGCCACAGAGATGTTGTGTGAATTAATTAGTTAACATGGAGACAATCCATTGGCCTGTTCTTCTCTACTGCCTTTTCCTTATTAGTCATTTACCCCTGTGACAAGTGGGTGTAACAGGAGATCAAATCAGATTGTTAGTAATTTACCCCTAGTTTGCGCTCTTATTATATAGATGTAAATGATGGCGCTGAGGATAGGGCCGTGGCAAATAAGGTGATATTCATACCAATGGTACTGCAAGTGTTTCTATTCTATGGTTTCTGTTCTAATATAATTCATCTTAAAAGGCAGAGGAAAATGTGCTGACTTTCAAGGACCTTGAGCACTGACGGAAAATATTACTGAAAAGTTATATACAGCCAGGTTACCGGAGCCTGTTTCAGCCTTGCCCGGCACACCTTTCAGTTTTTTATACCAATGCAAAGTGAGTTCTAAGCAGCTACAAAGAGATACCACTGTAATATGGTAGCGTTTTTCACTGCACATGGCCAGCTTTCACTTATCCTCCTGATAGGCCTTCTCCTTCCCTCCTCATCCACCTCCTCCCCTCGAACCTTTCTCATATCTCTTCTGCAACCCCAAAACACACCGTTTCCTTCCCTGACACATCCCCCCCACACCCCAGCAGTGTAGCTCTAGCAAAAGAGGTATCAGGAGATGGGGTTGGCATATAGGAGGTAACAGCTCCCATTCCCAGTTGAAATTTCTCCTACACATCGGGCACTTCTCTGGGGCTATGTCTACACTGGCAAGTTAATTCGAATTAAGGGCTTCCTTAATTCGAACTAATAAGTTTGAATACTCTATTCGAACTAAGGATTAATTTGAACTAACTAGTTCGAATTAACCAATGTGGCCATGTTAATTCGAACTAATTTCTTAGTTCAAACTAACTGGCCATTGAAGTGAATGGGGATCGCTAATTCAAACTAACTTAGTTCGAACTAACTTTTCCAATGAGGCCATGCTAGTTCGAATTAAGTTAATTTGAACTAACTAAAATTAGTTCAAATTAGTTAGTTCAAATGAACTAATTCGAACTAATTTTAGCAAGTGTAGACATAGCCTAGGAGAGTTTTTTCAGCTCATGTGAGATCCCTTTCCACAGCACACAGGGGCCTTCATGAAGCAGAGAATCCGTCCCTAAGAACATCATGAAGCCCCCAATGTCTCGTGCTTCTGAGCACTATAGGCTATGTTGCATAACCTCTTCTTTTTAATTTGCTATGGAGCAAGAATAACCAGCCCAACTGCTGCAGTTACATCAACAACTATGGATAATAATGCTTGCTTTTATAGCCACATGAAAGCACTGGTAATTGTCCTAGACACGCTCTGGAAACAGGGTGTGAAAGAAGTATGGTCTGGAAGGAAAATTGTTAAGCACCAATATGTTTTTCCCCCCTCTGTTGAAATTTTTGGTTTGGGTCTTACAGTTGTCATTGACTTATGTGCCACTTCAGCAGGCATTTTGATGTCATTTACTGGGAAGTGTGCCTGATGGGCCTTTTATGAAATTACACAATGGTATTGTTTACTCAGCATGCACACAGCTGTCAGGCAAGGCGGAGAAAAAGAAAATCCAGCAACAAAAGAGCAGAACGGCAGCAATCTCTGAATAGAACCCCTTAGAGCAGTGCTTCCCAACCTTTTTTGGCTCGAGGGCCATGGGTATCATTTTTATAGCCCTGATGAGCCACTAGCCTCTGCCAGCAAACTCCTCCCCCAGCAAAAAGCCATTTGCTTCCTCCCTGGCTGGAGCAGGGAAACCACACGCATCCTGCTGCTCTGCACACTCTATCTGGGTCCCAAGGCAGTGGCTCCCTTCTGCAGCCAGGGGGACAGAAGATAAGTGCTCCCCTACCCTCCCTCTCACTCCAGCAACGACCCTAGCACATATGGACCTAGGCAGAGGACATTGTCATGCTCCCTGCTAGAAAAAGGAGGGTGGGAGCACTAATCTCCTATTCCTTTGACTGCAGAAAGGAGCCTGCATCCGTCTTTTAGCCTTATGGAAGCACACTCCACCTGGGTCTTTAGGCAATAACTCCATGCTGCAGCCAGCAGGAGGGGAACCGAGGGCCACTTTTGGCCCCCAAAACACAGATTGGGAACAACTGCCTTTTAGGGTTCTATGAGCTACTGGGTATGAAAGTTGGGCTGGGTCCCCTCAAGTCCTCCAGGAAGGCTATCCTAATTTGAGAAGCAAGTAACTAGAAACGCATAAATTAGCATTAGCAATATGGATTTTTTTTCTTTTTTAAGGCTGGATTGAAATACTATGGGATTCAGTTTAACCCCTCAAAGCCTGTAAGGCAATTCAGTTTCATAGATCAATTCTTTCTTTCCAAAGGCCATGATTATCGTGATTTATTTGTTTTTACTGCAGTAGTACCCAGAAGCTCCAGTCAGTTCTGCTGATGTGCCTGCCTATGACTTCTGCTGATTTCTTGGCAGCAGGAATGAAACTGAAAAGCCCTGGCTTTGATTTGTTTTGTGGATTGTCAGTGGCAGATAAGAGCTCTGTCTTTTGCAGGCCATTCTACCACTAGGTGTTTATTCCACTTTGTGCCGATGCCAGTTTGAACTACGAGTTATTAGATGTGACAGCTCAGTCAAATAAATACCTTGTAGAGTACTGGTTCCCAATCTTTTTGGATCAAGGGCCACAGATACAGTTGTGACTACCCTGAAGGGCCACCAATCTCCACCAGCAGTCACCGCCCACACCTCCAGCCAGACGGAAGGAGATTAGTGAGGAGAATCTCCTTTCTCCTGGGCTGAAACAAGGAAACCGCACACATCCTGTAGCCTCCTGTCTTGATCAGTCAGTACTGAGCCAGTGAAGGAGCATGGTGTTAGAGAACAATTTGCTTCCAGAAGAGGTTTCTTTCAAACAAGTTTTAAAAAATGGGTGAAATCCTGGCCACCCTGAAATCAATGACAAAGGTCATAGTCACTTCAGTGTTGCCAGACTTTTGCTCAAGATCGTCAACACATATGGTCACTACAGATCCCATGGAATTTTGAAGAAAAGTAGAGGTCTTACTGCAGGGAATTTTAGTTTTTATATTAGCTGAGTAGCTGGCCACTGGATTTAGAAATTAAACTTATTATTGCAAGCCGAGACACTAAAGCAAGGGTCGGCAACCCCTGGCACACGTGCCAGACCTGTCATGTGGGCCGAGCCTGAGCGGCACTTGGCGCCGCTCAGGCTCCCCCGCTGGCCCCACAAACCACGCGGCCAGTACCTGTGGCCCATGGCTGAGGGCCCCTGCTGGCCCCACCCCCTGCTGGACGGCACGGGTGGGAGGGAAGGAGAGGGAAGCAGAGCGGGTCGTGTCGCCCCGCCCGCTCAGAGCCGCCCCGCTGCTGGCAGAGCAGAGCCGGCCCAAGCCACGGCCAGCAAGGGGGCGGGTCGCCTCTTCCCAGTGTGAGCCACCGCTGCCGGTGGGCAGCCTCTGGTTCCTGTGCCTGGCTCCCGCCAGCAGCGGCGGCTCAGGGTGGGCCGAGCCAACCTGCCCTCCTGCCGGCCATGGCCGGGGCCGGCTCTGCCCTGCCTGTAGGAGCGTGGCTCTTGGCTGGGGCGGGACGATGCGACCCACTCCGCTCCCGCCATCCAGCAGGGGGTGGGGTCAACAGGGGCCATTAGCCCCACGCCGCCACTGCGGACGGGAGCCGGTTCCGGGATGTGGAACCAGAGACTGCTGGCCGGCAGGGCATCGGAAGCTTGGCCTCGCCCACTTTTGGCCCCGCCCCGGCACCTGCTAAGGGTGCGGTGGGTGGGGCTGGCACAGGGGCCAGCAAAGGTTGCCAACCCCTGCACTAAAGTATAAACCACTTTGCTGGAAAGCACCCAGATATAATCTACATAGGAAAGGTTGGTGAAAACAGTTTACTGCAATGGCTCTACCAGTAAGCCATGAGTAAGAAGGAGTCTTCCCCTGTGAGCAAGGTGTCAGAGAGGGCAAAAGAGCCTTGTACATCGCATTGCTCAGATCTGTATTTGGAAACCAAATAACACATAAACAACAAACATGGGTGGGCTAATTCTATGATGTATATTAAGTATAATCTAGTCATGTAACCTGCATATTATGGATAGTCAAGCCATATAGGGATTTAGACATGATGTAACCATGTTGTATAATGTGTGCACCTGTTGCACTATGTATATTGTATTAGATGTTATATATCTTGTGAACCCTGAATTCTGCGCTTACTTATATGGGTCCAGGTGGGGTTTGGCTACTCCCCGCTAGGTTGGATGTATAAGGGGGATCAAGTAGTTTGATTAATGACCCCATCTACCCATTCTGCTCCTGAGTGGACCTGATCCTTCTTTTCTTCTAACTTCAGGTATTGTGGATAAATCTCTATTAGGATGAATATATACTGAAACAAATTCAGTTAGATATTACATTCTTTTTTCCTATCCTAAACTCTGGTATAGTGTGTCTGCGTGCTATTAAACTCCACATCAAAGATGACCCCATTTCAGTGGTGTTTGAAGTATTTTCTATATATTCCTATATCTACCAATGCCATATCCATATTAACTTATTGGGCCACACAACACCCCAGGAGGTAAGTGTGCTACTATTATGATCCATATTTGCAAGTAAGGAAACTTGGGCAGAGAGTTAAAGTAATTTGTCTGAGGCCCCAAAAGGAGATGATTTCCAACCTGGGATTGGAAGTCAAGAAGTTTTGTCCTGTGCTCAGGAGAGCAGAGCATAAAGGGTGTTTGTAAAACATTAAGAAGTCCTAAGAGGTAAGGTATTCTAGAAAGGTGCGGTTTAGTAGTAGTATTCTGCAGGTCTGTACTCCTCCGCTACGTTCATGTAAAAACCGATCTTCACAACAGTGTGTTTCCATAAGAATATGATTGTGGTCCATCCTTATTGCTCTGAAAGGGCCACTTCAAAAGGACTCAAAATGCTGTCTCACTGTTTGGAAAACTATGCTGTAAATGATGTGTTCGATACCCCTTCCCTCTCTCCTCTCCCCCTTTTCCTTGCACAGGGGAAAAAAACAGACAAAAGTTCTCTGACAAAGAAGACTTGACAGCTCTGTAATAAAATGTATCTCAGGAAAGCTCATTGCCTGTGAATATTAAATAAAATAAATGGGAATTAAAATTAATACTTCATTAAGTTTTGATGAAGATTCTGTCCTTGAGCTGTAAATCTAGAGCACTTGCTTCCCAAAGGACCATTATTAACCTGCAGGCCTTCTGAGTGGTCGGGGTGTTATGTGATGTTCTATAGATAGATCATTTTCTTAAATCTCCTGCTCTTATTGCATCATACCTTACTGCAGTCAGCTGCAGCACTGAGCATCTGACAGGCCAAATTCAACCTTTAGTTGCACCCATTCCCTCCATTCAAGTCGTTGAAACTTGCATGTAGTGTAAATCATGCTGAATCTGGTCCATTGAGTCATGCATTATCTACATCAAGAGCTGATGGATGGCCACAGATACGCAACAGCTCTGTGTAGTGTGTGCTAGTGAGAACAGTGGAAATAGCAGGCCAAAATAACTAATGTTCACTGCCAAAGTTAAGCACCCCTATCCACTTCTAGTTTTCTTCAGTAAACAGTGGAATTTTCCAAACATCCACAATAACCACTGATTTCACTTGAAGTCACAGATGTACAGCACCAGTAGACTACTTGTCACGAAATAGACACTTAAGTGCCTGATTTTGGCCTGCATATATTCAGATATTCATTTGCAGGGAGGCCGGGTGTTTGTGTGTCTGAGGAAGAGAGGAGCTTTATCTTTCTTCAAGTGAGAATTGGAACTTTACATAGGGACAAGGGAGTAAGGTCATATAGAAAGGAGGGGAAGATGAAAATGGCTGGAGCCAGAAGCTGTGATTTCTCCATCAGTATCTTTCATATTGCAGAGCTGTGAGTTGACTTGAGTGGGCCTCTGGGCTTACATGTCCGATTGAAGGTTTGGGGTCTTACGGCTTGATCTTGGTCTCACTGAAGATCATGGCAAAAATCCTATAGGTTTCTCGGAAGCGGGATCGGACTCTGGGATTTCAAACATTTTCTTCTCTTGTAAGTTCTTTGGTACAAGGATTCTGTTTGTGTTGCAGCCGCGCCAATGGGGACCTGATCTTTATGGGAGCATCTACACATAGTTGCAATAAAAATATGAACTTTTACCATCATTATGAATGGAAATTGAGGACGCTTATCACCACACCGGGTAGAGCCCAAGTGCAACAAGGTGTTCCTAGGCTTGAACTTGCTTCCCTTAACTGTCAGAGATGAAAAGCGCTGGCTTAATGAAGGCCAAAAAGAGACTGCTGGGTATAAGATTCCCTGGGCCTCCTCATTCCTTTGGAAATAATTCTTTAAGAAATACGTCTTTACATTCCAAAAGTATCAAGAAAATCCTGGGTTAGTCCTGCCTTCCTCCCCACCCCAATTGGGAGTGTAAATGCCTTCTACCTGCTAATAGCTTCTGCTGTAGTCACTCCCTTTGGAAGGATTGTGAAGACAGAAAAAGAAGCTGATGAAAACTGTGACAATTCCCCTTTCTCCCAGCTGACTTGGAACAGTGAAGACTTCTGTTAAAATGTACAAATGACTCTGCATGCAATTTTAATATGATTATCATAAGAGAAAAAGAAAGACCAGCTGTGGAAGCTGAAAAACCTTCATGGCAGATTTAATTGACTTCATTCATCTAAGGGGCAATACATGAGTCTCAGGACCTCAAGACTGGTAAGGCAGACACCTTTGCAGTGCTGAATTAATGGTTCACTTGACGGTGAATGCAGTGTACCTGAGAGATCGTTGCTGTCATATCCCTCTCTGAACAGGAAAAAGCAAGGATATAAATCACCTTTATCGTCAAGCAGGTGATAAAGGTTGGAATGTAACGTTTTAACATAAGCAATGAATGGCTGCCGCAAAACCCAAAGGCCTCAGAGCATAAAACAAATAACTGTGATTAAGCAGATGAAAACCCTTTAACTTACCCAAAGTCATAAGGACTGTATTAAACCCAAACCATTTAGGAAACGGCTTTTATAGCACATCTTGTTACAAGTTCCTTGGCAAGTGTTCAGGGAGAACATTAGGAAGCAGGAACAACAAGTTCACTTTAGTGAGTCCTAAAGAACTCATTTATTTTGCATGTATTATTAATTGAAGGGAAAGTCACCAGCAGAGAAGGCCCTAAGGCTTTATCTGAACATAACATCCAAAGATTGACTCCATGCCCAGATGTCAGTCCAGATCTGAGTAACTGTTGGAAGGCCACACCATGCTTCCCTGATTTAGCCTGATTCAGTTTTTGTGTCCTCAATTTCCTGTCCAAATTTTTTGCTGCTCTTTTTTGCCTAGGTGTTGTTGGCTTTTATTTGTTTTGGGGTTTTTTGTTTGTTTGTTTTCACATTAGCTTAGGTCCTTTGTAGAGCTAGCTGGGAATTTGTTTGATCAAATGTTTTCGATCAGAAAACATTCAAAACTAGAACTTTCCATGGGAAAAGGCCAGTTTGGGCAAATTTCTCAACTCAAAAACTTTTTGGGAAACCATTTAGAAATTAGCAAAATCTTTGAATATTTCACCAAGGAGAACATTCCAGGTTTTCAGTTTGAACTAGCTCTTGGTTTTAAATTCAAGCTAATTATAGTTTGTTTGTTTTTCTTGTTTTTTAAATCAAAATCACAATGCAATGCTTTTAACTGATGAAAACAGTAGCTCTGTCACGTTCCCCTAATTCTGTCCAGTGTGAGCCTTCTGCCATATAATTTGCCTCTTCAGGGAAAGCCAACAAACACCAATAGGCTTTGCACAAGAACAATGGTGTTTTAGAATCTAACTTAATAGCTAAAGTGATACACAGATTGTAGCGGTGAGGTTGCCCCACTACAGCATCCAAGGGGTTAACTGACCCTGCAAGCAGCAGACAATGAGGGGCAGGCAGCCCAGAATAAGAGGGAGCTTCACGGGCGGCTAAGTTCAGTTTGCTCTGAGCAGCTCAGGGAGAAGGTTCTCCTGTTCACTAGCTGAGGGATCCAGCACCCTGGAGAGGACCAGCACGAGGGACACTGAAGGCAGCCAGAAGAGCAGTGGACCTAAGGCGAGGGGCCTGGAGAGAAAAATGGCTGGGACTCCAGGACAGCAGGCTAGAACAGCTGTCCAGAGGCGAGGGGCCAAGAGTGGGTGGTGGCTAGACACTGGAACCGCAGTGTGTGACTGTGTGCCACTGGGGGCTGCAGGGAAAGTGGCCTAGGGAATTGACTGTTTTGTGGAGAAGAGACTGGAGGGAGGTGGAGGCCTCAGTTGAGGCACATAGGGTGCATCTACACTTGTAAATTAAGTCAACTTAAGCTTGCTTAAGTCGATTTAATTTACCCTGCATCTACACTACAGTTTCCTTAAGTCGACTTAAGCAAGTTGCTTAAGTCGACTTAATGAAAATTAAGTCGACTTTATTAAACCTACTTTTACTTCAACTTAAGCCTAAAGTCAACTTTTTAAAGTCGACTTAGGCCAGTGTAGACGTGGAGTAGCCCTAAGTTGACTTAGGGCTACTCCAGGACTCCACCACTGCCCTCCCTGCCGGGGGAGGGGGTCCAGGGGGAGCCTGGCATGCCCCCCCACAGGGCAGGGAAGAGCTCTGCCCACCCTGCCCCTATGCACTGCCAGGGTCCCTGTCCCCCTTTGCCCCATTCTACCCACGTACAATGGGGCAAAGGCTGAGCCCCCTGGCACTGGGCAAGGGGTGCCCTCCTGCCCCCATGGACCTGCCTTAGGTCCCCCTAGCCCCTAGAAGTCCCGTGGACCTGCCTTAGGTCCCCCTAGCCCCTAGAAGTCGACCTAGGTGTCCAGTGTGGACAGTCTAGGTCGACTTTGTAAGTGGCTCCCAAAGTCGACTTTAAATTTAGGTGTAGACATGCTAAGTCAACTTAACTAAAGTCGACCTAAATTTACAAGTGTAGACATAGCCATAGGGTCCCTGGGGCAGGGCCAGGAGAAGATGGTGGACACAGGCCCTTCCCCGCTTCCCCAGAGCGCTAGGAGTAGCATGGGTCTCCTTGGTCATTGACTCTGTAGTGGCCAGGGAGAGAGAGAAGGACTATACCCCAGAAGAGGTGGACTTTACAGGACTTAGTCGAAGGGCTAAGATCCAAGAAGAAGACTAGAGGGCTGAGTCGGTGTGTGAAAAGCAGAGCAATGGCCAACTGTAGGGGGACCACTTGAGCTACATTCCTCAGTGTCATCACCAGGAGATGCCCTCCAGGTGGGTTGAGTGCTGACAGACTGCTACAGAGAGCTATACAAAATAATCAATGTATGTGTGTGTTTACTTCCCTTAGGTTCCCCAGGACTCTAGAGATGTCTTTGAGCATCGGCAGAACACTGTGGGTTGTCCAGGATCCTTCCTTTGTAGCTCATGGCTTCTCTTCAAAACCATGGAATCTTTCCAGCCCCTCTAGCTTTCTCTGACCTTGGTTGATTTTGCAGTTAAATTGGACCCTCCCTCTCCCACCATTATGAAAGTAGATCCATCTCTTCCCCTATCCTGCTCAAGCTTCCTGCCCCTCCAAAAGCCTTCTTCCCCAATATGAATTTTCTTTTTTTAACCCTGTTTTGTCACCTCTGTCCCATAGTGATATTTGGAAATCTTCCTCTCTCCATTTCACTAGCCCTTTGCAGAGAAATTTGGTCAAAATGGTTTTCCTACTCAGGCTATCCCTTCACCATACCCATTGTTCAAGCACAATCTTTCAAGCTAATGACTCTCCATTTTCCTTGACCTGAATGATGTATGTGCTGCAGCCCCTGCCAACAAAGGGTAGATTCTACATCCACCTAAAGACAATCTCTGATGCAGCAATTTTATGACTGCATAACATCTCTTCATCCCACATTACTTTAATACTAATGTCCTACACCTTCCCTTGAAAGAGGCTTTGCATACTGTGAAAGGTACATCATGTCTTTAATACCCACCCCTGTTTAGGGAGAAGTGCAGAGCTCCCCCACATATGAGTTGCTCTGGGAGAAGCTACAGGGAGTCCATCATCCTTCGTGATTTCCCAGACATGTATAGGTACCAGACCAGTGACACCATCCTTTAGACCTACTTCTCTACTGATGCCCCCAGCTTATTCTGTGAACCATTGCAAAGAGGAAGGCAAGGCAAATACAGAGAATCCATCAGCAAGTGAGCCATGTCCCATGCTACAGAAGAAGGTGAAACCCCCCAGAGTTTTTGCCAATCTGCCCTGGGCAAAAAATCCTTCCTGATCCCAAATATGGCAATCAGTTAAGCTCTGGACATGTGTGACAACACTCACCAGCCAGTCACCCAAGAAAGAATTATCTGTAATAATTCAGAACTTACCCCATCAATTGTCCCTTCTCAGGTCACTGGCATATCCACCATCAATAGTCAAAGATCAGTCAATTGCCAGTCTCACTTATCAAGCTCAGTTTTGAAGCCAGCTAGGTTTGTGCCCCCACAGTTCCTCTTGGAAGACTATTCCAGAACTTCACTCCTCTGATGGTTATAAACCTGTGTCTAATTTCAAGCCTAAATTTCCTGATGGCCAGTTTATAACCATCCATACATTAGGCTTTATACAAGCATAACTATATTGGTAACAAAATGATAGCCATAATCAACATAGCTGTGCTGTAATAAATTGTAATGGTCAGCCAGGCCTTACTAGTATTGTGATTATACCTAGATGCTTCAATCAAGGACCTCGGCCCTTTTACTCTAGGGGCTATGCAATGTTGAGCCACATTATGCCCTTCCTTTGTTAGGGCACCTGAAGCACAAGGTAGGAAGATCCTCTGTGGAGTCACTAATGCCAGTATTCCCCAGCCTGCATATGTGAGTTGGGAATGGGCAGCAGGGAGTTAGCAACATTTGGCTTTGTCCCCTCTCCCATGCACCAGTCAGGATACCATGGGAATATATCTTGCCAGATATGCAACTGGGGCAAATTACTGCCCCATGGAAGGAAGGAAGGAAGGAAGGAAGGAAGGAAGGAAGGAAGGAAGGAAGGAACAGGAGTCTGACAAGGGACTCTCAGAGCCACAATCCAGTTCCTGGTCTGTTCCTGTAGTTCAGTCTGTTGTCAGAGGCTCCCAGTGTGGTGCTCTGCTCTCTCCAATGTTAGTATCACTCGGCTGCGTGCGTGTGTTCCCTCTAAGGGCTGCCCCAGCTCCTGCAGATAGCTGACACAGCAGGCCCGAAGAGAACCCCCAATGACCACAGAGTCTAGTAAGGTACGAAGGCACGTCGACCAGGTTTATTGTCACGATGGATACAGTAGCAGTTCCCCTGGAGTGCTCTAAGACTCGTCCAGAGGCACACTGAGGATACTGACCCTAGGACAATGGACTCGGCTCAGTCAGTGGCGGGATTTTCCACTGCCCCCTAGGCCGGACCCCTAACACACCCAGAAACACATTTTTATACACTCAGATGAAACTTTCGCAATGTTTCTGACGTATCAAGGTTCGACCCCTTAATGTGGTTAGGTGCCGCCTATTACTTTGTTCATGTTGGTTTCCACTATCCATCATGTCCCTGTCCTCCCTTATTTAAGGAATGTTCCAGGGCGTCTTGGTACCTGGCTTCTTATAATGTACTTAGCTATGTTCCCATAACATTTATCCTTTTCTTGCCAACTTTCCTGGCGTGCCTTGGTTTAGGAATGTCTTGACATTACTTTGGTTCAGGCTAGAGGCCTTATACTGGGCCTGTAACTGCTAAAGGCCTTGTACTGGGTCTGTACCTACTACACAGTCTAGAGAAAAGAAGAGTCGGGGTCTGGGGGGTGGGACATAATAACAGTCTTCAAGAACATAAAGAGTGGTTATATAGAGGAAGGTGATAACTTGACCTCATTATACACTAAGGACAGGACAAGAGGCATCGGGTTTCACCTGTGACATGGAAGATTTAAGGTATACTGTAGACAAACTTTTCTAAATGTCAGGGTAGTTAAGCACTGCAACAAATTACTGAGGGAGGTTACGGAATCCCTGTCCTTGTAGGTTATGAAGGATAAGTTAGCCAAACACCTGTCAGGTATGGTCTAGACAATGCATAGTCCTGCCTCTGTGCAGGGAACTGGAGAAGATACCCTCTCATGGTCCCTTCCAGCCCTATGATTCTATGACTGTGGAATAGTTATTGTGTAAAGAAAATCAGGAGTAACTTCACTGAAGTCAAGGGAATGAGTCTCTCCTAACGTGCCCTAACATATAGCAGTATTGCTGTTGATTTCAGTGGAGTTACTCCTGATTTACACTGTTGTAAACCAGATCAGAATTTGCCCCATTACATCAGTGTAACATTAGAATAAGTGAGAGAAGAAGTCAACTTACTTTTGGGTACTTATTTATATGGTGGTGGTGTTATCTAGAGGATAGAGCATTACACTGGGATCCAGGGGACTTGGGCTGTATACCTGGCTTTGCCACTGATTAGTTGGGTGGCCTTAGTTAAGTTGCTTCACTTCCCAGTGCCTCAATTTCCCCTATGAATAAAATGGAGATGATGAACTTGGCCTCCTTTGTGAAGTGCTTTGAGATGTACTGATGAAAAGTGTTTTATGAGAGTTAAGAATTATTATCTGACACAAAGCTATCTATATAGTTATCCATCTAGTCATCCATTAATGGTCTCTTATCATACTCATCACTGAACTAAAAAAAAAACAACAGCAAAGTTTGATGTGAATTTATGACTATCTATAATGGTGGAAACTTTCAAAACCTCTAATCTGAGAATAAAGCTTTTCAGCACACAAACAAATGATAGCTGCATTAGGAAGACTGAGTGGGGATTCGATATCAACCTTCAACTACTTGAAAGGGTTCTCCAAAGAGGAGGGAGCTAGGCTGTTCTTGGTAGTAACAGAGGACAGAACAAGGAGCAATGGTTTCAAATTACAGCTGGGGAGGTCGAGGTTGTATATTAGGAAAAACTTTCTCACTAGGAGGTTGGTGAAGCATTAGAATGGGTTACCTGGGGAGGTGGTGGAATCACCATCTTTGGAAACATTTAAGGCCCGGTTAGACAATACCCTCGCTGGGATGATTTAGTGGGAATCGTCCTGCTTTTAGCAGGGGGTTGGACTAGATGACCTCATGAGGTCCCTTCCAATCCTAAGATTTTATGATCTTTAAGCAATAGAACAGATAATGTACTGCATACGTGAACACATCATGCATGCCATTATTACACCAGTCTGGGTCAGAATAGTTTTCATCTAAAAGCTTTGTATGAATTATTATTTTTCCAGCTATACTTACAAAATAGATTATGCTCAGCTGGTTTTTTTAGTGTTGAATGCTACCATCTAGTGCTTGTACAAGTTAATTACAATGTTGTCTGTATGTATCTGTATCCTAGCATGGAGTACTAAAGGTGAATATTATTGTTTAATAACCATAAAACTAAATCTGAGCTCAGGCACATAAGAAAACGTGTTCTGTAACAGCATAGTATAAAGAGATTTCTCACATCATTTTTTTGGTTTGATTTTTAGGTGTTATTGACTAGACTCTTATTTCCGAGGCAGGGAGGTTAGTGTCATAGAATCATGGAAGATTAAGGATGGAAGGGACCTAAGTAGGTCATCTAGTCCAACCTCCTGCTCAAAGCAGGACCAACCCAAACATCCCAGCCAGGGCTTTGTCAAGCCACATCTTAAAAACCTTGAAGGATGGAGATTCTACCACTTCCCTAGGTAACCCATTCTAGTGCTTCACCACCCTCCTGGTGAGAAAGTTTCTCTTAATATCCAACCCAGACCTCTTCCCCACTGCAACTTCAGACCATTGTTCCTTGTTTTGTCATCTGCCATCACTGCCTAGTTCCATCTTCTTTGGAATCCTCCCTCAGGTAATTGAAGGTTGCTATAAAATCCCTCCTCACTCTTCTCTTCTTCAGACTAAATAAGCTCAGTTTCCTCAGCCTTTCCTCATAAGTCATGTGTTCCAGCCCCCTAATCATTTTTGTTGCCTTCCACTGGAGTCTCTCCAATTTGTCCACATGGTTCCTTTAGTGGGGGGGGAGGCCAAAACTGAACACAGTACCCCAAATGTGGCCTCACCAGTGCTGGATAGAAGGGAATAATCACTTCTCTCAATCTGCTGGCAATGCTCCAACTAATACAGCCCAATATACCATTAGCCTTCTAGAGACTGAGGTGAAGCTGACTGGTCTGTAGTTCCCTGGATCCCCCTTCTTCCCTTTTTAAAAAACGGGCATATATTTGCCTTTTGCCAATTGTCTGGGACCGCCCCTGGTTGCCACGAGTTTTTCAATGACAGTGGCTAATGGCTCTGCAGTCATATCAGCCACTTCCCTCAACACCCTCAGATGAATTGCAACCAGCCCCATGGACTTGTGCTTGTCTAGTTTGCAACTAGTTCTGAACTTGTTCTTTCATCACTGTGGGCTGCTCACATCCTCCCCATATTGAACTTTTCAGGACTGTAATCTGGGAGCTGATCTTGTCTGTAAAGATTGAGGCCAAAAAAGTGCTTAGTACTTCAGCTTTTTCCACATCATCAGTCACTAGATTGCCTCCCCCATTCAGTGAGGGGCCCCCACTTTCCCTGAACTCCTTCTTGTTGCTAACATACCTGTAGAAACCCTTCTTGTTACTCGTCAGGTCCCTTGCTAGCTGCAACTCCAATTACGCAATATCTTTATGTGCCTCCCTGCTTATCTATCCAAGCTCCCACTTTGTGTAAGCTTCCTTTTTGTGTGTGAGCTTGCTGAACATTTCTCTGTTAAGCCAAGTTGGTTGCTGCCACATTTGTTATTCTTTCTGCACACCAGGATAGTTTGTTCTTATGTCCTCAGTAAGATTTCTCTAAGATACAGCCAGCCCTCTCAGACTCCTTTC
Organism: Pelusios castaneus; assembly: GCA_007922175.1. NCBI lineage: Eukaryota > Metazoa > Chordata > Testudines > Pelomedusidae > Pelusios > Pelusios castaneus. The sequence continues at coordinate 177,907 of ML685901.1, read as the reverse complement.
CTCCTCATATTAGCCTCCCAGGGATCCTCCCTATCAACTCTCTGAGGGAGTCAAAGTTTGCTTTTCTGAAATCCCAGGTCTGTATTCTGCTGCTCTCCTTTCTTCCTATTGTCAGGATCCTCTTTTAATTCCCCTGTCAATTCTTCCCTGTTGGTGTAAATACAGTCTGGTCCTGAAGCCTTTTCCTCTCCCCAGTAAATTTGACAGGGGAGAGCTCATTCAGACCCCATATAATCATGGGGAAATGGAGGGGCAAAGTGGCTTGTTGAAGAACACACAGGGAGTCAGTGACAGAGCCAAGCTTAGAACTCAGCTAGTAGAGAGCCTCAGCCATGGATTTGTTCCTCCAAATCACAATAAGTAGTGTGCTGTGTCAGATGACCAGATGCCCTGATACTATTGGTCTCATTCCAGTACTAAAGACTTTGTCTTATACACACAACTGTAATCCTCCCTGCCCACCAAATGTGTCCCTATTTTACACACTTCCTGTCTGGTCACGCTATCATGGAGCAATCCCTCTCGGTCAGTTTAATACAGCTCTGGTAGCTTAAGAGGTAAGTATCATGTGTTCTTCCTCGGATAGATAGATAGATAGATAGATAGATAGATAGATAGATAGATAGATTATGGGGAATCTGCAGGGTTTGGGCAGAGATACGAGTTGTTAAAAATAAATCCCAGTGTCTGGACTAACCCATTTGCAAATTCCTCACGCTTACAAAATACGCAGCTGAGGAAAACAATTATTTGTTAATTTTTTTTATTGCTAAATCCCTCTGTAGTGATTATTCCTAACTACCCTGGCATCTACCATAAGAAGAAAGTGAGGAAGTTACTTGGTTCAATGCTTTGGCCAACACTCTAGCAGATGTTCCTATTTCTTAGGCCAGTAGAAACTAAATGACCTGCTTTATTTCTTTTTTTTTTTTCTCTCCCCTTAGAATCTATATGCCAGGAAGGACAAGATATTTCATTTAATTCTCAAGTTCTAGATGGAGAAAAAAGTCTGCTGACTTGGACCATTTCATCAGGGGATGAAGTCTTTGTTTGTATTGCTCTGCTTTCCTCACAATAACACTGGGCACAGGTTAGGCACCAGGGGAATTCTTGGCACTGAAGCACAGTAGGTTATGGCCAAGAAGAACAAAGGATTTCAGCTAATTCCAGTTCTTTCTTTGCCCAATCTTGTAAAGATTTATGATTGTGCTTAATTTTACAAACCATAAGAATCCCATTAAAGGCAAATGTTCTTTGTGCCCATGGGCAGTGGGGCACATCAGGGAGCCTAAAGTTAAGCACATGCATAGATCTTTGCTGGATCAGGACTTTGATGGTTAAAATAGTGATGTTAATTTAATAAATATCCTTTCCCACAGGGACTGTGTTCAGGAGAATCTGATTTTTTTTCCTAAATTACTTGGATCTATCTATCTATCTATCTATCTATCTATCTATCTATCTATCTATCTATCTATCTATCTATCTATCATTTTAGCCTACTGATCTGAGTACCTTCCATGTAAAATCAAGAGAGATAGCAAACACCTTTTTTGGAGGGTGGAGGATATTTTTCTTTTCTTTTTCTGGTAGGGGGAGTTGGTAAGGAATGAGAAGTAGCAGGGGGTATCAATGTTATGAGTGTCATTCTTTCACATGATTAACTCTTTCACAAAAGAGCTAAAATGACACTTGGTGCATTACCTGGAGCAAATAATTGTCTGATGGACACAAAGCATGTGTGATCAGGAAATGCTCTGACTAGTGATGGCAAGGTTGAGAGGCAATTGAACACAGTCTATGGGCTACATTTTTAAAAGAGTTCTGTTTCCATTTAAGCAGCTAAATAGGGGATGGTTTTTCAACTGGGCTCAGCACCAAACACATCAAGCACTTTGAAAACTGGCTCCCTATCTATATCATCTCACCCTGGCGCGCCATGCAGGGTGATGGAATGGGAGTGAGGCTATGGTGAGTGGCCAAATGGCAGAGACCACTTATGGAAGCTGGGGTCTAGGAGGAGACAATATTGCAGCTCTCCACATTCATGCTGCCCAGTGAAGATGAACAAGATCTGGCTTCCTTCCACATGCCATAACAGAGAGAGATGACTGAGCCCTCGGGAGTTTGTCCTCATTGGAGTGAGAAACAGCCAAATCCATGACCCTGAGACTGAGTCAGTACAAGAAGAACTTTTAAGAAAAAAAAAAAAAAATATATATATATATATATATATAAAAACACACCCATATAAACCACAAAACCCAGCCTTACCATGAAACATCAGCAGTTCATTTTATTTCCCTTTGCAGGTGCCAAAAACAGTGAGAACTCCAGCATTAAAACTCCTTCAGACATTGAAAAATGGCCAAAATGCAAAGGTCTGGGCACTGGAGATCATCTGCTTTCCTGACAAACCAATGGGAACATAAAAACAGCCATTCTGGGTCAAACCAATGTTCCATCTAGTGCAGGGTCCCATCTTCCAACAATGGCCAATGCTTCTGAGAGAAGAAAGAGAACGGGTAATCATCAAGTGAGCCATCCTGTCACCCAACAAACAATTTAAACGTCAAGGCAAGCAATTTTTTTACATTTAAATTTAGTCAAATACTTGGCATTGATGGAGACTTTTTCTTTTTGAGCATAAACTTTCAAGGTGGAAAGGTTGATGGGAGTCCTGTAGGGGCAGAAAGAAAGATGAAAACACACATGCAGTGGGTATGTCTGCAGGTGAAGGAGGATCTGTAGCTTGGATAGCCAGACCATGCTAGATTAATCTAGCCGTCATGAATTACAAGAATAATGCAGCTGAGCCTTCTTAGGCTTCTACATGGACTCGCCACCTGAGAACATACCCAGGTTTCCCAGTGAGCTTGTACTAAGGTGGATAGCCTGAAAGTAAGCCATAATGCTATGGTTTAACTATTGTTACCTGTAGTACCTAGATTAAAGCCAGCACAGGTATGCCTACCCAGGCTCCAAACCCACTTTCATTTGCAGTGTAGATGTGCCCAGTGACAAAGAGAAGGAGAGAGAGAGAGAATTCAGGTCAGTACTAGTTGATCAGCTTGACAAGATACACAAGGGTTGCCAAAGCATAAGAGGAGAGAGATCCTTCATAGTCCAGAATGACTGTGCAGTGCAGGTTCTGTCTCTGAGTCATTCCCACTTCAATGACACAATATGATATATCCCAGGCATGGCTTGCTGGCATTGGTGTATTGATTCTGCTTCATGGTTTCACTGCCTGGAAAAGGTTCAGGCCTGGTTAAGCCCGCTTCTGCCTGTGTAGAGCAAGGTACAAGGCCCCCACTGTCAGAAATTACACAAGGAATGGCGACGCCATAATATTCAGTGCCCTCCACCTTAGCTCAACAAAGTGGCTTACAAATGATCTGTAAGGAAGCCTGTCTAATTACCTATAATAGTAGCTGTTTGTACGATAAATATAACCTGTTTGAAAGAGACTTCATGTATCATGACACCAGTATCCTGTGCCACAATATCAGTGAGTGCATCTACACTTGTGAATTAAGTCGACTTAAGCCTATTTAAGTCAACTTAATTTACTCTGCGTCTACACTACAATTTCCTTAAGTCGAGTTAAGCAGCAGCTTAAGTCGACTTAAGGAAATTTTAAGTCGACTTTATTAAACCTACTTTAAAGTCGACTTTACTAAGTCGACTGTATTAAGTCGACTTAGCCAGTGTAGACGCGAATTACCGCTAAGTTGACTTTAAGTCAACTTAAAGGGCTCCCAGGGCCCCCCACTGCCCTCCCTGCCAGGGTGGCTGGCACAGCCAGAGCCTGGTGTGCCCACCCACAGGGCAGGACACAGCCCTGCCCACCCCGCTCCTATACCCTACCACTGTCCCTGTCCTGCTCAGCCCCCATTGCAAATGCTGAGCCCCTTGGCACTTTGGAAGGGGTGCCCCCCCCCGCCACCATGGACTAGTCCCAGGTCCACCCAGCCCCTACAAGTCGACTTAGGCGTCTAGTGTGGACACTCTAAGTTGATTTGGCAGGGTCCCCTTTAAGTCTACTTAATTTTATAATGTAGACATGCTAAGTCGACTTATTTGGCCAAGTGTAGACATAGCCAGTAAGACTTTGACACTTCTTCACCCACTCCCAGACGCCTTCTCCGTCCTCTACCATTACCAGCCCTTGATTCCCATTAGCTTTTTTCTCCTGCCACTTGATTATTCAAGGCCCTCTTTAATTTCTCTTTCTGCTTCTCTTGGCTCCATGCAGCTTTTCTTTGCTGGTATTATTTATGAGTCACTGAAGACTGATTCTGTTATTCAGCCATCAGAACAGATTTGGGGGTAAGGGTTATGTGCCTTGTTTTAATGCCAAATATGCCCCCAGAAAAGCTTTTTAGAACTAAGGGCACTTCAGAAAGATTAATAGGGAAATCATTACTCCATTCCACTGCAGGTCCCAGGTTTCTTTTTTCAACTATTGATGAATTTCAATTATAAGGGCTAATTCTTGTAGTTTATCTCCAGTAACCCCTTTCATCTCCCAAACAACATGCTCACAGCTGGACCTCACCATACAGGTTATTTTTTTTCTGAATGAGCTTCCATCTAGAGAACATTTGTTGTATGCTGTGCAAATAGGTGTCTATCTCACACTGGTGAATGAAAGGTTGATGAGAGGTTGAGAGCTTAACAAACTCACTTTGTGGCACCTGGAGGATGTATTGGGACTGATTTATTCTCAGATGCAGCTGGGGAGAAGCAGAGCCTTCTTCATAAAGAAAGTGAAAGATTTGGAGGGACAGTCTAGAGAGGATAGAGTTTGAGTACCCCTGTGCTGATAAAAGAACTGCAGGGGACGGGTTAGCCCCAGTGATAAGCTGTGAGAAAGGGGTCAGGCCCCAGAAAAATAGCCCTAGGAATCCATGTTCTGAAACAGCAGCTCAGGTAAACCCAGAGGAAGTTGAAGCTCAAGCCGAGGACTAGTGGATTTTGTTGCAGTTTGTTCTGTTTAGGGTTTTCTGCTCTCTGCTGAGGGACACTATGGAGAAGTCAAAGACCTTGTTATGTAGACAGAAAAATGGGCTGCAGAGAGGCCCAGAATGGCAGAAAATACTGTGTTGATTATTAGAGTTGTGGGAAGGCACTTTTTGAATGGGATCCTAGACTTTGAAGTGAACTGGCTGGACACTTTGGCGATGTCCACACTTGAAAAGTTAATTCAATTTTATAAAGTCGACTTAATAAGGTCGACTTTAAGTCAACTTAAAGTGGACCTTATTAAGTCGACTTAACAAAAGTCGACAACTTTTCAAGTGGAGATTTGGCCCCTTTTCGACCTTATTAAGCTGACAACGTTTTAAGTCGACTTAAAAAGGTCCACCTAAGCACTACTCCATGTCTCCACTGGCTTAAATCGACTTAATAAAGTTGACTTAAGCGCTAGTTCGAATTAAAATGAGGTGTTATTAATTCAAATTAACTTTTCCTTAATTCGACATAAGGAGCAGTTTAAGTCGAATTAAGGAAAGTCCAGTGTGGGTGCGTCTACACTTACAAATTAAACATTTGTTTAAACATGGACTGTGAAATAAGCCCTTCCCCATGAAATCTGCTCTACCCTTTTTTGCTGGGAGTTGCTCATAGACTCATAGGGTATGTCTACACTTGCAACTTAGGTCGACTTAAGGATGCTTAAGTCGACCTACAGTGCGCTGCGTCCACACCTGGCTTTCATTAAGTCAAGTTAAGCGCTTCCTTAAATCGACTTAACAACTCCACCTCTTTAGGTCAATTTAAGGCTTAAGTCGACCTATTAAGTCGACCTAAAGCTGTTGTGGACACCCTAAGTCAACCCAATGCCCTAAGTCGACCTAATTGGCCTCCAGGCCGGGGATGGGCTGAGGAGAAGGGAGAGCCCTGGCTTGGGGAGGCAGAGGACCCCAGCTGCGGGGGAACCCACACAGCCCCGGGGCTCCAGCGGCAGGGGATTCCATCACAGCCCCGTGAGGTTTCCCTGTCGTTGGAGCCCTGGGCTGGGACTGCAAGGGAATCCCCCAGCAATGGAGCCCCGGTGCCGCGGAGGTTCCCCCACAGCTGGGGCTCCTTTGTAGCAGGGAAGGGTGCGGTTGTCCTCCATCCACTTAGCACCTGCTAGTGTAGATGCAGGCAGCCAACTTAAGTTTCTAGTGTAGACATTCTAAATCGACTTAACAAGGTCGACTTAGCTGAACAAGTGTAGACATACCCATAGACTCTAAGGTCAGAAGGCACCAGTATGATCATCTAGTCTGACGTCCTCCACAATGCAGGCCACAAAACTTCACCCACCCACTCCTCCAATTAGCCTCTAACAAATGACTGAGTTATTAAAGTCCACAAATTGTGATTTAAAGACTGTAAGATACAGAGAATCCACCAGCAAGTGAGTCATTCCCAATGCTACAGAGGAAGATGACCCCCTTCTCCCTACCTCCTCACTCCCCCTTCCCCCTCCCCATCCCGAGTCCTAGCCAATCTGCCCTGGGGGAAAATTCCTTCCCGACCCCAAATATTGCTGACACAGAGTAGTGAACCACAAATGGGCCTGTGTGTGTGTCACAAACAGATAAACACAAACTTATTACGGTTTAACAGCTTGGAAATAGACAACTATCTCCTCCTTGTGTTAACTCTCTATTAATAAAGGGTATTTCAACACTTGAGATGGAAGGTGTAAATTCCCACTCAAGGGTTATGTCTACACTATAGGCTCTGTTAAATTGACTTAACTAGGACAATTAGGACATTGACTTAACTCTAGTTAAGATAAATGTCTTAACTTAGTCACATACACTCTGGTGTTGCTTCTCATTTTGGTCAGACTAGACACCTGACACACAGTGACATCTTTACTCAATTCTGGTGTCATAAGATGGGGTTTGCTTAGAGGGGCATCTCCTTAAATCCCTGCTGGGGAAAAGAGTGAGGAGATAGAAGCCATGTTGGTGTGGGAGCTTCCGGGTGGGCTGCCTATGGCTGCTCCCCTCTAGACAAGGGATGCCAAGGTGAAACTGCCCTTGACAATTCAAAACCCAAATGGCCTCTCTTTAGTGGATTGGGCACTGGGTTCAAAGTCCGAAGACTTGGATTCTGCTGACACAGACCCACTATGGGAATATTTACATTGCAATGTGAGCCCAGGGTTTGAACCCAGACTCAAGGCTAGCCCCACATCTGTTTATACACAAATCACACTAATCTAGGGCTCGGTCCCAGGACCTCAGATCGGGAGGGTTTGAACCTCCATCAAGCTGGGACCCAGGGTTCAAGGTCTATTGTTTGCAGGGTAGTTATAGCCCTGCTGGACTCATACTCTGGGAGTCCACTGAAAGAATTTCACAATCCTATGGGCCAGTTTTCTTTGTCCTCTAGACAGTCAAGTTTGGTGGCCAATCACATGTTCCCACACTGCACCATGAACACAGGGTAAGAAAAAACATATTTTGGGAGGGTGTGAGGAAGTCTGGGCTATGGGTGCTCAGACTCAGACCTGCATAATGCAGTGTAGATGATGGAGCTTCAAGTTGGGAACCAGGGTTCAACAATTCCTACCCTGGGATTACAAAAGGGCATAGGCATAAATCCTTGGGTAACAAACCCAGGGTCTGCTAACTGGGGCTCTACTAACTCTGACCTTACACTGCAGCGTAGACAGATTCTGTTTGATCTTGGTTAGATTACTTGCATTCTGTTTTCCCTCCCATCCTTTGACCATTCTGTCTATTTCCATCGTGAGCTCTTTGAGACTGGGCTGGGGGTCTCTAGCTATGTAAATTACTGGGTCTGGCAGAGTGGGGCCTTGATTTCAGCTGGAACATCTGTCTTTGCCAAATACAAGTAATCAGACAAATGCTGAGTCTAGCTTAAAAACAATGAAATGCATTTTTAAAAGTTGCATTGAAAACCTGTGAAAATTAACACCATTTCTCAAGTCAAGAGAGAAACAATTGCAAAGAACAACAATGGGGCACAGTGAAATTTGCCACCCTCCCTCTGTCCCCTCTTGACAGCTTTAGGGCCTGTAATTTGGCAGCCCAAGGACAATAGCTGTCATTTGGGGGAGAGGGGAAAGGGAAGTAAGTTTTCCAGAAAATTAGAGACAATAATGACTTTCTCTATCTCATTTCAAATCTGAGCCGAATAGATCTCTTTTGCCTAAAGCTTCATTTCTCACTCCCTCTGCTATTTACCTCTCTAATTGATTTATTTATGTACTGTGTTAATTTATGGAGCATCTCTCGGCATGGCAGCTAGGCACTAAGTCACAAAATTAAAACACAAATTGCATCAAATGAACCCCTGGGGTCATATTTAAGAACCACTGCGGCTGCTTTTTGGAAATGTGAGCAGCCAGGAACATCGGGAACAGACTGAGCTGTATGCTGCTACTTCTGAAGTGACAAAACTCTCAGTGATGTCTACAAGTGCACAGTCAGGCTCATAAAGAAAAGTAAAAGAGTTTAAAAAAAAAAAGCAGAGCAGTGGCCTGGGAATCAATGTGCAATCGGTGGGGACACCTCACTTCTTTCTGCCTCTGTTTCCCATTTAACTCTCTATGGCTATGTCTACACTTGTAAAGTTAAGTCAACTCTGTGAAGTCAACTTAAGAAGGTCAACTTTAAGCCGACTTAAAGTTGACCTTGTTAAGTCAACTTCACAGAGTGGCTACACTGTAAGTCTACCTTATTAAGTCGACTTAACAATAGACATAGCCGTCCACACTGGCTTTAAGTCGACTTAAGAAGTTGACTTAAGGCTTAAGTTGACCTTCAGAGGTGGTGTTATTAAGTCAACTTAAGGAAGCACTTAAGTCGACTTAATAAAAGTCCAGTGTGGACGCGGCTTTGTGTAGGTCGACTTAAACATCCTTAAGTCGACCTAAGTTGCCAGTGTAGACGCACCCTATTAGTCTTCTCTCTAGACTGAACGCTCTTTGAGATGGGGTGGTCTATTTTGGCTGTGTGTGCATGGAGCACATAACACTGTGAAGACAAATCTTCACTGGGGTCTGTTGGTGTTTTGGGTATAGAAATAATAAAGTGCCTGAACCAAACTATATACATCATCATGGATCATTGACTTCAGCATGATTACCTATAATAACTACGCAGTAGGGCCAGTAGTGGTTGTGTAACCCTAGATCTGCATTTGAATTCTGTTAACTCGGCAGAGTGTTGTGGTACAGCTTGTTTAGAGCTGTAGAGTTTTAGTTTAGCATCTAAAATAGGACATCATGCTTACCTTTCTTATACAGGTAAAATTCCCATTGATCCCTGATCTCATTGACCTAGGTAAGGATTTAGACTGACAAGTTCATGCCTTTCATTTTTCTGTGCACGTGTTCCTTTTATTGTTCCTAAACTGTGCCTGATGTTTGTTTTATTGGACGGAGATCTAAAAAAGCTATATTCAATTGCAGGACTGATTTCTGACCCTCTAAGTGTTACTGAGAATTCTCTTTAAGGCAGAGGAGCTACTTAGCACTGCAGCTCCCATGTGTTTAGTCATGGAGTCCTAAGCCGTCTATCATCTCTAAAGCAAGTGATTATCTATTGCTAATTGTACTCTTTAGACAGCCACGAAGAACAGATACATGGCTAGAAGAATGGTTCCATTTCCCACCCCGAATCCTTTTATTCTGGCTGCTTCCTGATCAGAACAGCACTTCTGCTCTTTTCAGGTATTGAAAAATGTTATGGAGTCTGAAGAAGTCGGGGGGGGGGGGGGCAAATATGCAACTTCCAGCTTGCTTTGTCAGAGCCAGTGTAGACCCACTTTTTTAAGGTTCTTTTATAACAGTAAGCCAAGCTCGGTAATGGACGAGTCATTAAAAACTGGACTGGAGAAAGCACTGGAAAATATACTGTAGGGAAAAAAATCTTGCATTACCCCTGAGACAGACTTAATAGGGCTTAAAATACAATGGTGACAGCTAAAGAGTGTATTTATTTTACTGCAGTGAAATCAATCCCAGCAGGAGCACTGTGCAGGAACAGGGGTTTTTTTTAGAATCTTACAGCAATCTGATCATCCAAAGTGTTCTTTTAATGGCCTAAATGTAAGACAAATTTATGATGGTTATTTATCTAGCACATTCCCTCTTGAAGAATCCTAAAGCACTTTATAACCTTGGGGCTTGACCCTGTATTCCATTGACTCCAGTAAGTGCTTTGGGTTGACAAATAAAATAAGATTTGTCCCAATACAAACAATAAACATCAGACAAGGGTTAACATCAGCCATTCCCAAGAGTGTAGTCATCATGTCTGGAGTGGACTGGAGATGCTTGGCAGGGCAGAAGGTGAGGATAGACTATCTTCTTCAGTTGAAACTCATGTAAAGTTGTGGGGGGAGGGGAGAAAGATGAAAATTAAGCATCATACATAAAATAGAACTATGAGAATGACACTATCACTATTTCAGGGTAACTCCACCTGATCCCCTCTTGTACAGTCCACTCCAGGAGTTCCCAGTCAGGTCTCAGGTATCCAGCCATGAACTGTCTGTGTGCAGGGACCCTTGTCCCAATTCCTTCTGATGGGGTTTTTAAGGTGGCCAGGTGTCTGCCTTAACTATTCCCAGCAATCCAGCCTGCCTAACAAACTGACCCAATTCTTTGCCAGCCGTTACAAGTTGACACACAACTCATTCTAAGCAAGCACATTTATTCTGAGAGTAAAAGCATTGCAGAGAAAACATTATAAAACTATAAAAGTTTTCCAGAGATCACCCATCAGTGTTATCTGGCCCCACTAGGCCAAAGTCTTTCCAATTCTTCTGCAATGGCTGAGTTCCCCTTAAACAGTCCATTTGCTTGATGAAAAAGAAGGCCTCAGTTTAAATATAGTTTTATACCAAAGGCAACATTTTTGGTATGTTGGTCTCTGAATACCTAGTTTGAACCAGTAAATGAAAGTCTCCCCAAGGGACAATACCACTCTGGAGGCGTTTACAGCAGAGGCGTCATTGCCGTTGGGCTCACAGGGCGTCGGCCCCGGATACATTAGCCTGAGCCCCGGATCTATTTTCCCCAGCAGGCACATGAGCAGACAGCCTGTTTGCAGAGGAGGCAGAGCTAAGCTGGAACGAGCTAGCTGCAGCCTGGAGCTCAGTCAGTAGCAGGGAGAGAAGAGGGAACTTTAAATCCTCTCTCCCCTGCTGCACCAGCTCAGCCATGCAGCACTGCAGCTGACTCCTCTGCACCCTGCTTTATTTAGGAGCAGCTTCTTCAACACAATACCAGTAAGTACTGTGTGTGTGGGGAGGGGGAATCTGAAGGTGGTGGTGATGGGAGCAGGGGATCAGGTGGCCTGGGGGGGGGGCTAGCAGGGAGTGGGCTGGGGGCCACAGCCCTGGATCTTTTTGCTATCCAGCAATGCCCCTGGTTTACAGCCTGAGTGAATCACTTTAATAACTCCACACACACGTGCATGCACACGCACACAGCAGATGTCCTAATTGTCTGTTGCTGTCCTAGAGTAATGGACGAGTCATTAAAAACTGGACTGGAGAAAGCACTGTAAAATATACTGTAGGGAAAAAATCTTGCATTGCCCCTGAGAGAGACTTAATAGGGCTTAAAATACAATGGTGACAGCTAAAGAGTGTATTTATTTTACTGCAGTGAAATCAATCCCAGCAGGAGCACTGTGCTGGAGAAGTTGTGGTAACCTTCCTGCATGGCAGTAATTGCTCACTATACTTCACCCACAGTGATACATAAATATAATACAATATGGGCCCCAAAGATATTGCTTAGGACTGCAATATCTGCCACAGACAACATGGTGTTAAAAGTCCAGTAGTTCTATGAACTCTGATACAGCAAGGTGGTAATCCTGATCACATCTTCATCCATAGACCTCAAAACAGTTCACAAAGGAGGTATTGTCCCCATTTCGCAGAGGGAAAACGGAGGTACGTAGTGATTTGCCCAAAATCACACAACAGTCAAGTAATAATGCTGGATAAAATCCGAGTCTGTTGTCTTAGTTAAGAGCCCTCTTCCCTGAGCCATGCTGCCTGTCACTGCAGTATAAGGTCTTCCCTCCCATTCCTCACTTCTTTCATTCAATTTCTGGGGGGAATTGTAAGTTCCCTTTAATGGCTTGTCCATAAAAATAAGAGACTACTAATGAATGAAATGACTCACTCACCTTCAGTGACAGTGAAACCTATGTCTCGGTACTGAAGATTCCATCCCTCTTGATGACCCATACTGGAGTATTTACTTTGTTACACTGTAAGCCATGCAGTAGCTTTTAGCTATTCCATTTCAAGATGCAACATAACTTGGATGAAAATATTAAAGGACTAGAATCCAGAAAGTAAATGCTTTATGATTTGGTCACTGGCTCAATAGCAATCTTTGACAATGTCCCTTAAAAAGTCAGTGAAGCCTGTTCAATTCCTGGAATGCAGCACTCAGCAACAATGTCTGTGGCCATGCAAGAAGAAGTGTTGTGGCTGAAGGAACATCCCAGGACATGACAATGCATCATGAAAGAAGATCCTCTATTTAGTCACAGAGATGGGGAGAGAGAACAGATAAGAAAAATTATATTAAAAAAAGAGTTTTTTTAAAAACAGATGACCTTAAAACCAACACACTAAAAGGTCACTGTACGTGCTACACTGGCCAGCTGACCTTTTGCAAATAAATGCATTCATGGTGCTTAAAATGCATCATATAAGAAGTCTGACCAATCTGAATTATTTCTGTTTTGTTTTGTCCCTTTTAGTGCGTTGGTTTTAAGGTCATCTGTTTTCAAAAAGAAGGGGTTGCTTACCTGTAACTTCTGTTCTTCGAGATGCGTGTCCCTGTGGGTGCTCCACACCAGGTGTCATCGCGTCCCGCGGTGAAGACCGGAGGCTTTAAAGCAGTAGTGCTGCAGGGGGCTGCACGCGCCGGTCGCGGCTCGCGACCATTCCCGCCAGTCGTGGCGCGCGCAGCCCCCTCCGTCCCTCAGTTCCTTTTCCACCGCGGAGCACGAGGTAAGTACTCCGAAGTAGAGGGGAAGGAGGGAGGGTAGTGGAGCACCCACAGGGACACGCATCTCGAAGAACAGAAGTTACAGGTAAGCAACCCCTTCTTCTTCTTCGAGCGATGTCCCTGTGTGTGCTCCACACCAGGTGACTTGTTAGCCGTTATCAGTCATGGAGGAGGGACTTCGGTGTATAGTGGCAAGCACCGCCGATCCCACTCTGGCATCATTATAAGAAGTTTTGTTAATTGCATAATGCGTTGTGAAAGTATGCAGAGAGGTCCAAGTGGCAGCCTTACATATGTCTGCAAGAGGCACGTTATTTAGGAATGCTGTGGTGGCCGCCATCGCTCGTGTGGAATGTGCCTTGACTTTGACTGGGGGTTGTATTTTATTTTGTTGGTAGCAAGTTATAATGCATTCCTTTATCCATTTTGATAATCTTTGGGTGGATATTGGTAGGCCTCTGCATCTCTCTGCGATGGAGACAAATAGTCTGTTCGATTTTCTAAATGATTTTGTTCTATCCAGGTAGAAGGACAACGCTCGTCGGACATCCAACGTATGGAGGACGGTTTCCCGTGGATTCTTGTGAGGCTTCGGAAAGAAGGTAGGTAGATATATGGGTTCGTTAATATGGAAGTGGGACACAACCTTGGGCAGGAACTTGGGATGAGGACGTAATGTAACTTTGTCCTTTTGGAACACAGTATACGGAGGATCTGTTGTGAGGGCGTTAATTTCTCCGACTCTTCGTGCAGATGTAATAGCGACCAGAAAGGCTACTTTCATGGACATGTAGTATTGGGAGCAGGTCGCCAGGGGTTCGAATGGGGATTTCGTTATCGTATTAAGGACTAGATTTAAGTCCCAGGGTTGTGGTGGGGTTTGTACAGTAGGGAAGACTCTTTGAATGCCCATTAAAAAACGTTTCACTATGGGGTTAGTAAAGATTGATGAGCCATTAAGTTGGTCATGAAAAACTGAGATTGATGCCAAATGGACCTTCAGGGAGTTAAAGGAGAGCCCTGACTGTTTCAGTTCCAGGATGTAATCGAGGATGTGAGGGATCGAGGATGATGTTGGCGAGATGTCCCTATAGTCGCACCAGCTTTGGAACCTTTTCCATTTTAACAGGTAAGTTTTCCTAGTGCTCAATTTTCTACTGTTAAGAAGGATGTGACGAACGGCCTCTGAACACTGCAGCTCGTCGTGTCGGAACCATCGAGGAACCATGCTGTGAGGTGTAGTTTCTCGATTTCTGGGTGGAGAGTCCGTCCGGAACTCTGTGTCAGTAAACTCGGGAATGGTTGTAGAGTTATTGGTTTGCGTCGCGATAGAGCAAGTAGTTCTGCAAACCATGGTTGTCTTGGCCAGGCTGGCGCAACCAGTATTACTCGAACCCTGTCTCTCCTGATCTTTTGGAGGACTCTGGGTATTAGAGGAATTGGGGGAAAGGCGTATAGGAGGGTCTGGGGCCATGTTACTAGAAAGGCATCCCCCATAGATTTGGGTCCCAGGCCCGCCCTGGAACAAAACCGGTGGCATTTCCGGTTGATATAGGTTGCAAAGAGATCGATTGTTGGATTTCCCCAGCGTTCGAATATGCGTGTTAGATGGCCATTGTCGATCTCCCATTCGTGGTTGGGTGGAAAACTCCTGCTTAGAATGTCCGCAGTTACATTTTGTTTTCCCGGTAGGTAGGATGCTGTAATGGTAATTGAATGATGTATGCACCAGTTCCAGAGTCTTACTGCCTCTGCACAAAGGGCTGGTGACCGTGCTCCCCCTTGTCGGTTGATGTAAAACATGCAAGCCATGTTGTCCGTCATGACCTTTATGACTTTGCTGCGAATTAGTGGAAGGAAGCATTCGCAGGCGTAGCGGACTGCCCTTAGTTCTAGCACGTTTATATGTAGGGTGGCTTCCTCCCTTGTCCACAGGCCTTGCGTAGTTAGTTGGTCTAGATGAGCTCCCCAGCCTAGTGTGGAGGCATCCGTAGTGAGCAGGACTGTGGGTTGCAACTGTAGAAATGGTATGCCTACCATGACATTTCCTGATGTGGACCACCAATCCAGGGAGTCCTTTATTTGTTTTGGAATTGTTATTCTCTTGTTCAAGTTGTGGTATTTTGGTCTGTACACTGTTGCTAACCAGTGTTGTAACGCTCGCATATGCAGTCTGGCATTGGGAACTACGCTTGTGGAGGCCGCCATGTGACCCAGAAGCTGCAACACAGTACGAGTGGTGACAACTGGTGCAGCTCTTACGAGATTGATCAGCTCTCGGATTGTATCGAATCTGTTTCTGGGAAGAGATGCCATTGCTGTCTCGGAGTTCAATAGAGCTCCTATGAAGAGAATTTTCTTCACTGGTTCTATGATAGATTTGTCCATATTTACTCTGAGTCCCAGCTTGTTGAAAGTGATATGGTTAGATGGGTGGCCTTGGTGGCGGCATCTTTGGAATGTGCTGAAATCAGACAATCGTCTAGATAAGGGAAAATCTTTACTCCTTGCATCCTGAGAAAGGCTATAGGCGCTGCAAGGAGCTTGGAGAAAGTTCTTGGGGCTGTGGATAGGCCGAAGGGCATTACCTTGTATTGGTAGTGTTGCTTGTTCACTGCAAAGCGAAGGAATTTTCTGTGAGCAGGGTGAACGGTGACGTGGAAGTATGCGTCTTTGAGGTCGAGGGAAGAGAACCATTCTCCTTGGTTGAGCATCGGAATTATTTTGTTTAGAGTAACCATCTTGAACCTTTGCTTCTTGACGTGCTTGTTTAAGGGTCTGAGGTCGAGAATAGGTCTCCATCCGCCTGATTTTTTCTGCACTATGAAATAGCGAGAGTAAAACCCCTTTCCCATGTGTTGAGTGGGAACAGGTTCTATTGCTCCTATGTCGCGGAGCTGTTTGATTTCCTGTTGAAGGAGTTGTACGTGACTGGTGTCCCTGAAAAGGGACGGGGAAGGGTAATGAGGAGGAGGGCGGGAAGTTAATGGGATGGAATAACCTTTGTTGACGATCTCCAAGACCCACTTGTCTGCTGTGATGGAAGACCAGGCCGGATGGAATTGCCTGAGACAGAATTCGAAGTTTAAGGTTACTTGGTTTAATGTCTCTGCACGAGGAGGAAGTCTCAAACCCTCGACCAACACCTCAAAATTGAGGTTTTTGAGGTTGCGGTTGAGAACTGGTGGACTGGTTGGAGGTCTGTCTACGTCTGAAGCCTCTCTGTCTACCCCTAGATGGGGGATCGTGTCTTTGTTGGTTCTGAGAGTAGTAAGGCTGATACCTGCGATTGAAGGGTTGGTATCTCGTTTGCCTCCTTTTGAACATGGGGGTGTGAATGCCCAGGGTTCGCAAGGTGGCTCTCGAATCCTTCATGGCATGCATTAGTGTGTCCGTCCTTTCGGCGAAAAGATTAATTTTATCGAAAGGCAGATCTTCTATTTTTGTCTGAAGGTCTCTAGGTAGACCTGCTGTCTGAAGCCATGATGCCCTTCGCATGACAATGCCTGTGGCCAGTGCTCTAGCTGCTGTATCTGCTATATCCAAGGAAGCTTGAAGGGATGTTCTTGAGATTAGTTGTCCTTCCGCTATCAGGCTCTTATGTTGCTCTCTCCCGTTGTCAGCAAGGATTTCTGTGAGCTGGGATAGTCTTTCGAATATTAAATGATTGTAGTTTGAAAGGAGAGCAGTATAGTTGGCAATTCTCAGGAGTAACGTGGCTGATGTATAGATTTTTCGACCCAGGGAGTCTAAGCGTTTGGAATCTTTATCGTGGGGAGTTGCCTTAAAATTTTGTTGCTTTCCTCTTTGGTTTGCTGCATCCATTACTAGGGAGTTCGCTGGAGGGTGTGTAAATAGGAACTCCATGCCCTTCGAGGGAATGTACCACTTTCTGTCATTTCTTTTGTTTGTGGGTGGTATGGTAGCTGGACTTTGCCAGATGACGTTGGCCGGATCCATAAGTGCTGGAT
This sequence comes from Pelusios castaneus, assembly GCA_007922175.1. Classification (NCBI taxonomy): domain Eukaryota; kingdom Metazoa; phylum Chordata; order Testudines; family Pelomedusidae; genus Pelusios; species Pelusios castaneus. The sequence continues at coordinate 160,915 of ML685901.1, read as the reverse complement.
TCATAGGCATAGCTATTTTAGAGGATGTTGAAGAATGTAGAATCTTAAGGAGTTTATGCCTTGGCTCTGCAACTTCTTCTAGCTGGATTTCCAGTTCCTGGGCCACTCTCTTGAATAATTCATTGAACAATTTTGTATCATCGGAGGATGAGGATGATGATGGAATTACTGCATCCTTGTTTTCCGTGGTTTGTTGATGTAGCTGGGAAGTGTTCACAGCAGTATGCACTGATAGAGGAGATCTTGACGAGTGCTCAGAAAGGGTAGAGAGAGAGCGGCTAGGTGACCGGAGTGGAGAGCGAGAGTGATGACGACTGTGATAATGTGTACTTGAACGCATGCTGTGACAGCTTGACTGGTGATCCCACCTATCAGACGAACGATAATGTGGTGTGCTGTGGCGACAGCATGGGGAGTGATGTCGTCTTGATTCTGCGTGCGAGTACAGAGATCTGGCCGGGGATCTGCCTCTGTATGAGCAGCATGAGTGTCCCCGGTCTGTGTGAGGCTGAGAACAGCGCCTCCTGTAGCGTTCTGCAAAGGGGGAAGCAGGGGAAATGTGTCTCTCTTTCCTGGCTCTCTTACGTGGAGCCGGTTCTGTAGGCACGCTCGGTGCCGGAGCAGTGGAGTTCTGAGCCCCCTCCATGCGGTGCGGGGAGCTCGGTGCCGGGTCTAGCTGCGGCACCTGCGGCGCCTGCGGTGCCGGGGCTTCAGCCGGGGCCGTAGCCGGCGCCGGGTTAGCGCGGTCAGCCTGAATGCTGGGAGCCGCAGTGTTCAGGGTCGCCAGTGCGGGGGAAGAGGAGCCTGTGCCTCTGATTCCCTGTTTCCCATGGGAGGATTTGTCACTCCCATGTTTTGCGACCGCCTTTGAGCCCAAGGAACCAGATGCCTTCTGGGCTGACTTTTTTGTTCTGTTCCTTGAAGGGGAGCGATCCCTTCTCGAATGGCTGGTATGCGCCGGTGACGGGGCGCTTGAACGCCGGCTTGCCGGTGTATCAGTGAGTTGCCTGTCCCCATTAGCCGATGAGCCAGGGGCTAAGGATTTCTCCATGAGGAAAATCCTTAGCCTGAGATCTCTCTCCTTTCTGGCTCTAGCACTTAGGTTCCCGCAGTGAAAACACTTTTGGGGAACGTGCGAGTCTCCCAGACAGCGGACACACTTGTCGTGTCCGTCAGATGCGGGAATAGAGTCCTTGCAATCAGAACACCTTTTAAAGCCCGATGAAGAGGGCATCATAAAAGGTGGAAGCTGTCAGAAGTACCGTTCGGCCGTTACCGGCCGAAACGGACAAGCGGCTTTTTTTTTTTTTTTTTTTTTTTTTTTTTTTTTTTTTTTTTT
>ML685901.1:138488-151334 GCA_007922175.1 Pelusios castaneus | reverse complement strand
GTGGCCTTGGAATCAATAGACGGAGCTCCACTGACTTCTGTGGCCTTTGAAGGGAATAATGAGTTGATATTTATCACTGTGGAGCTGGAGTCATCAGCACAGCCAGTGATTCCTAGTGCCTCCACCTTCTCGGGGAAGTGCTGGCAATATACCTGCCATGGCCTAAAGCAAGAGGTTTTAACTGTGGGCCGTGAACCCAAACTCTGGGCCATGACCCCAAATGGGGTCACAACCACAGCGTATGTGGTCACAGCAGTTCCTGTATGTGGGACAAAATGACATCCCCCATGCATTCTCGGATTCTGGTAGGAAATACTTCATTAAAATGGACTCATGATGACAAAAAGTTTGGGAACCCCTGGAATAATTGTTTGAAATGCCTGAGACAAAGATTTTTTCACTTACAATGGGAATTATTTCAAGGAAGCTCTGTGGCCTGTGTTCTTCAGGAGCTCAGACTTGGTGATCACAGTGGTCCATTCCGACCTTAGAATCTCTGAATAAAAATAGCCCTTTTTTCCAACATTGATAATGCAAGATCATCAGCAATATTGATTTTTTTAAAAAATTCTTTTCAATTTCTGTGGTCTTTTTTAATCAAAATGGATATTGAGATTGTTACTGGAACTTGCAATTTCCAGGAACCTATTTGGTTTACAATAAATTATAACTGTTGCAAACAATAAAAATTAGGTCAATTTCAAGCCCTGAAAAATTAAAACAGAGCTGACATTTTTTTCTGATGCTTTTTTAATTGGTCGTTAAAGTGTGACAGAATACCCATTGATAATGACAATGCCATTCCCACAGTTGTATGGGGGGTGTAAAAATGGAAAAGATACAGCTGATTTATGGGTGCTTAAAGGGCAGAGGGGTGTGATTTTTATAACAGGACTCCCACAGATGCTCAGAGCATACAAAGTGCAGTCTCTTCCACTGAGAAAGAGAACAGACTCTTTTTTTCTGTCCTTGCTAGGAACATAGGAGAGGGGCAGCCATTCAGAGAAACAGGGGAAAAAAATACCAAGTGGCTTCAACCATAACAAAGGCTATGTCTACACTTGTTAATTTAGGTCGACTTTAGCTAAGTCGACTTAGCATGTCCACACTATAAAATTAAGTCAACTTGGGGGGGGGACTTACAAAGACAACCTACAGTGTCCACACTGGATGCGTAGGCCAACTTCTAGGGCCTAGGGTGACCTGGGAGAGGTCCACGGTGGCGGGGGGGCACCCCTTGCCAAGTGCCAGGGGGCTCAGCCTTTACCCCATTGTACCTGGGTACAATGGAGCAAAGGGGGACAGGGACCCTGGCATGGCATAGGGACAAGGTGGGCAGGGCTCTGCTCTTCCCTGTGGGGGGGCATGCCAGGCTCTCTCTGTTCCCCCCCCCCCTGCAGCAGGGAAGGCAGTGGGGGAGTCCTGGAGAGCCCTAAGTCGACTTAGGGCTACTCCAGGTCTACACTGGCTTAAGTCAACTTTAGAAAGTCAACTTAAGCCTAAAGTCAACTTTAAAGGAGGTTTAATAAAGTCGACTTAATTTTCCTTAAGTCGACTTAAGCAAGCTGCTTAAGTCAACTTAAAGAAAATGTAGTGTAGACGCAGAGTAAATCAAGTCGACTTAAGCAAGCTGAAGTTGACTTAATTTACAAGTGTAGATGCACCCAAAGTGACCAACTCAGCTTGAAACTGGAAATGCTGAGTTAAAAGTGTCCTCCATTTTCTGCTGCTATCCAGGAAATGTAAAATCATGTAGGAAAGGCTTACTGAAGTTTCCCATTGAAACAGAAAAACAGCTTTCTTTCAAAATGGAAAGCTTGCATTTTCCAAAATTTCATTTGTCTCAAATGTTCCACATTTTGGCTAAAACCAAACATTTGGATATTATATGGCTTTTCCCGTCTTCCCCTCCCTCCCCCCAACTCATTCTCTTTTTTCTCACTGAATAGGACACATCCATACCAAAGTGTTTCCCTCCACTCTCTTTTACTTTCTTTTTTTCAATTTTCCTTTTGCCCTTCTAGCTTTTCAATATGTCCTCAATCCTGGAAAAGTTACAGAGGGGCAAAAGAATAAACAGAACTTGGGCTGTGTCCACACTTGAAAGTGTTTGCTGGCCTACTATGCCATTGGACCTGTACTGCAAACTCGCCCACAATGGAGACACAGCTTAGAAGTCTTTTGCAGATATAGCTTAAACCGGTTTCCCGAACAGCACTAATGGCAAAAAGACTTATTTATAATTTGTGTCTGTATTGGAGCTATGGCATAACTGTATCAGTAAGAGATGAGGAAAGAAATCACTGCCCCATGCCAGCAAAAATTTTATGTTTTAAACCTTTAAAATTGCGTACGGTTTCATAAAGCATATATCTGCCTGGGTGAATGTATACTGTTCACTGCAACTGCTGTTTAACTGATGGTGAGTAGGGTGATGTATTGATTCCAACGTGCCAAAGTCATAGCACATCATCTCTTTTTTTTAGTGTTATTATTCACGAAGCTCATTTGGAGCTCAGCTCAGAGGACATTTGTAAGCTGTTGTCAAACTCCCAGGTCCCCTACTGTAATAAATTAGTCATTTATATGAGGAAAATGAAAAACCTACAACATAAGCAAGACGAAAGCACAGAGAGAAGAATGCAACAGGATTATGGGGCTCTAAATGCAAGGTTAAAATAGATGAAATGTACAGAGTGGTGGAGTGGGCAAAACAGAAGAGAGGAAAGAGTGGCAAATGGAAATTATAAGAGGAATTGCCTGTAAGAAGTTGTCCTTAACTAACTTCAGAGTTCATGGGTGGGTGTATGTTATCTCCTTTTACACAGCTACTGTGCAGTGGGCTTCACCTAACTTGTTACTAAACTAATTGAGAAGATTGGGGTAGTGAATTTTGAGTGTAAAGTTGATCTCATAGGGTATGTCTACACTAGAGGCTCTATTAAGTCGACTTAACACGGTCAACTTTAAGTTGACTTAAAGTCAACCTTGTTAAATCGACTTAGAGAGTCCACACTGAAAACTACAGTCAACTGCCAGCATCCACACTGGCAGGTGCTAGGTCGATGGAGGAGTGATGCATTGTGGGTAGCTGTCCCACATTGCATCGGGGCCTGGACGCCAATTAGGTCAACTTAAGGGCACTCCCCATCCACACTGGCTGAAGGTGACTTAATAAGGTCAATTTAAGCGTTAAGTCAACCATAAGAGGTGGTGTTACTAAGTTGACTTAAGAAAAACCCCACTTAAGTCAACTTAACAAAAGCCCAATGTGGATACAGGAGTCTGTAGCTTGACTTAACCTTCTTTCTTAAGTTGACTCAGGGCTCCCGTGTAGACGTACCCGTAAGGACTACTTCAAAGGGACTGGTCTAATATGGACTAAGACTTTAAAAAGTAAACTTGTCTATTAGTGACAATTTTAGAAGGTAAAACTGGTCTAATCTGCCCTAGTTCAGAAGTTAATTTCCTGGAACTAGTTTAGAAGTTAAGCTAGTCTAGCTTAATGTAATCTCTTACGGGCAAGAACAGAACTTTTCCGTTCTATGCTGCGCCAAGTACACTGAGAGGTTTCAGCCACCACCAACATAATAAAAGAACATACAAACTTCCAAGCTATGGGAGATATGAGCCTTCCTCACACTATTTAGCACACTGGCAGCAGGAATGAACTGTGGTTGGGACAGGCCCTAATTCAGTTAAATAGCATGTGTGGCTTCTAAAGAGTCATTAATGTGTTGTGATTTAAATTCTGATCTTTTAGCCCACTGTTAATCCAAAGTAACAGCACACTGAAGTCAGTGGAGTTACCCTAGATTTACAGCAGGGTATTGAGATCTTAAGAATTTGGTTTCAACCATCCTGGATCCAGCCTGTGGTCCATTATCCTTTCTCTGACAGTATTCAGTACCAGGTGTTTGGAAGCCAGACCTATACATTAGACAGTCATGTATTAACATGCAGATAGAGAAGGATTATTTGCCAGCTGCAATCAATAGCTCAGCAAATTCCTGCAGTGAACCATGAGGCCTCATATCCCTGATACATTTTCGTGTAAATTTAACTGTAGATACTGTGCTTATCTTGACAAATATTAAATCCTTCCTTAAATACTACTCAGCTCTTTGCCTCAAAAGTAACTTGAGATAGCCAGTTCTCCAAGTCATTCAGTTTTGGGATCAACAATATTTTTTTTCATCAGTTTTAAACATATTGCCTTTCAATTTAATTGTCTCTTGTGTTATAAGAAAGGGTAGGTAGGAGAGAGAGCGACATTCTCCATGTTGTTCATTATTTTGCCATATTACCGATTCTTCATCTTCTCATATGGATGGTTTTTTTCATTCCGATAAACATTTTCATTGACTTTTTCTGACCTTTTTCGATTTCTGCTAGAACATTTTTCAGTTGGGATGAACAAACCGGGACCATGTTCAAGGTAAGGGTGTGCCTTTAGTTTATTCAATGCTGTTAGGACATTTCCACAATGGTTCTCTAACTACTTTTTAATGTCCTCTAGCAACTTATCTGCTTTCTGGCTCACCATTGTACAGATTTTCTGTGAGCTGTCAACAGTGATAACTGAGTCTTTTCCCTGAGTGGTTCCTGTTATTTAGAACCCATCAGTGTGCATGAGTAGCCCAAATTGAATGTGTTTGCAACGTGTCTAGCCTTATAGATCAGAATCTGGCTCTGTGAATGCAACTGTTTTTATTTCAAGTCCTTAGTTCTTTATAATGAGCAGCAATGTGATCTTTCACAATCACATGAAAGTGACACCTCTGTCATTCGTAGGCCGATTAATCTTTTGCCAAGAAACATGGGAAACTTTTAAAGGAGGAAGGGGAAAAGGAAGCAAGGAAAGAGAAAACTGAACAGAAACCATTTAAATTCTGCCTGGCTGGGCTCTCATGTATTCCGCCCTCCCCCTCCTCTTAGCTGGACTTCTTGCACCATATTTTTAGTCCTATTTCTAGAAGAGTTTAGACGTTATTATGTATTATGTGGATCCACTGCAGAGTATAATACGCTCTCACCAATCCCTCACAGTCAAAAGACAAGCTCAAGCACTGGAGCAGCAATAATTGCCACATGCCTGCACAGTGAGCCCTACAGAGTATGTCTACATTGCAATTAAACACCAGCGATTGGCCCCAGCTGGCTCTCTCTGGCTCATGGGGCTAGGCTCAGGGGCTGTTTAATTGTGATGTGTGAACAGCTGAACTGCCATTAAATAGCCCCTTAGTCCAACCCTCGTGAGCCTGAGTCAGCAGGCTGAGGCCAGCAATTAAACTTTAGTTATGGTGTAGGCCAGTGGTTTTCAAACGTTCTTTTATTGTGGAACCCAGTTGAAACAAATCATTTATGCCCATGACCCAGCAATTACATCTTTGAGCAATGCATTCCAGTCTTTCGGTGGCGGCAGCAGGAGGTGCCGTGACCCAGTACCTGAGGGCCAGTACTGGGTACCGATCCGTGGTTTGAAAACCAGTGGTGTAGACATATCCATAGAGAGCATTTAGCAATAACTGTAGCCTATAGGAATGGCTCAGTTTGCATCAGAAAAGGAGCAAAATATCCCTGCCAAAAGAATATGGGAAAAAATAGGGCCAGACTAAGGTAGGGGCTTTAGGGTCTGCAGTCCTGGGCCACAGTCTAAAGGGGGAACCCACACCCTGCCAAAATCCATCCCCATTCAGGCCAGTAGAGTGCCAGCTGAGCCTACCTCCCCCAGGCCTGGCAGCTACTTGAGGGGGCTGGGGCTTTGGGGCCAGAGGCCATGGGCCATGGTACTCCTGCCCCCACCCCCAGACCAACTGATCTGCCCCAGGATGCTGGGTAGGCCAGTGCATGGCAGCTGAGCTCCAGGGGCCAGTTGGCATGCGATGCAGCCTCCAGTAGTGGCCCCCCAGGCCCAGGAGCACTGTTGAACCACCACACCAGGGCTTGACCCCTATGGGCTGCGTCGCTGCAGCTTGGCAGTGGAGCACCACTTCCAGAGGCCACACCACACACCAACCAGCCTCACTCCATCAGCACCCCAGATTTGCTGTGGCAGACCAGTTGGCCCAAGGGCAGGGTAGAAGCAATTTCTGGCCCCAGGGAACTGGCCCCCTGAGCTCTGAATGCCCTCCTTTCCCCCACCCCCAGTGTCTGGCTCCAGCTCCCCACCCCCATGCCGGCCCGATCTCCACACCACCAAGCACTAACCCACCCTGGCCCCATGGCTAGCCAATCTGTTTGCCCCACCACAATGCTGAACACCACTCTCCCTCCAGGCTGGGTACCTCCTCCACAGGGGTGGGGAGAGGACATAAGAGTGGGCAACCCTGGGCTCCAGGAACTTTAATCCGGCCCTGGGGACAAAGCTTTTCTGGGTTCTGTTCTTCTTTGAATGGGGGAATGAGTCATGCAGGGCTCAGAGTGTGACCATAAAGGCGTAACATTTGGTTCTAAAATTAGGGGAAGATTGTGATAGCTTTTTTATCTGATTCTGTTTCATTCATTCTCCTCTTTATTAATCTGAGCCAAAGCTCAAAGTAGTCAATGGCAGTCTTTCCACTGACTTCAGTGGCCTTTGGATCATAGTCCTTACTTTCCACCTTCTTGTCTGTTTGTATATTTTGCAGCAGGTAAAGTCTACCAGTAAAGCAGCTAATTTTTGTTGTGTCTCATCCACAGGTTTTGCTCAGTTATGGAGCCAGCAAAACAACAGTAAAGCCCAAGGATTTCTGCAACATATTTTCCAAGTGTCATCTCCAGAGAGCACGGCTCAAGATAATTTTTATCTTGAAATGGAAGAAGATTTATGTGTTAACTGGAGTAGGCATCAGCAGATTTTTTTTTCTCTTTTGGAGACTTTGAGGAATAGCAGTCACAGCCATCAGAGTTTAGGAGTAATGAGGAAAGATTGAGCTATAGAAAAGGAGGTGTCACGTGTCCACATGTGCAAAGATGCTGACTCCAATAACTCCATCAGGGGTACTGCAGAAATGAAACCCAAGTGCAGGGCTATTGGGGTGAAATGCAGAGAAAAGTGACTGAGCCCAAGCCAAAGTAACAGGTTTATTTTTAAAACTCCATTGCAAGCCTGACATTGGTGCAGTGAGTTAATGTCTCAGTCATTCACCTCCTGATACTTGAGTTTGTATTTAGCTAGACAAACAAGGAGTTCTGTGGCACCTTAAAGATTAACAATTTTATTTGGGCATAAGTTTTCATGGGTTAGAACCAACTTTGTCAGATTTAGCTTGGGTTTCCTATTGAGTAAGCCTGGTTGCCACTCAATCAAACCCTCATTACAATGATCTCCATTAAAAAAAAGAGGGCACCATTTAGAATTGTTAGCAGTCACTGCAGAGGCTGAAATGGCCTGTAACACATGAGGACTGAGGTATAGCACCAGAACCACAGACTTGATCCAAAGACTACAGAAGTAAATGGAACGACTCCCACTTATTTCCTAGCTACAAGAGCGGAAAAGACCATTCTGATCATCTATCTGACCTCTGCAAAGCACAGGCCACAGTCAATAATTTTTGCTACATGACCGTAATTTCAGTAGGCATTTGATTTACAGATATTCTAAGGCGAGAAGGACGCATTCTGGTCATCCAGTCAGACCTCCTGTGTAACACAGACCAGACAACTTCCCCAAAATAATTCCAAGAGCAGAGCTTTTAGGAAACACAACCAGTCTTGATTTCAAAATTTCCAGTGATCGATAACTATGACCTTAGTAAATTGAGCCATTGGTTAATTACTTTCGCCTTTAAAAAAGTACACCTTATTTGCAATCTGAATTTGTGTAGCTTCAACTTCTAGTCAGTGGATCATGTTATACCTTTCTCTGCTGGAGTGAAGCTCCCTTTATAGACAGTAATAAAAATCACCCCTTAACCTTCTTTGTCATGCTAAATAAATTGAGCTCCCTGAATCTATCATTATAATAGATGTTTTCTAATCTTTGAATCCTTCTTGTTGCTCTTCCTTGAACCCCCTCCAACTGATCAGTATCTATCTTGAATTGTGGGCACAAGAATTGCACACAGTTTTCAAACAATAGTCATACAAGTGATAAATACAGAGATAAAATATCATCTCTGCTCTTATTTGAGATTCCCATATATGCATGACAGGATTGCATTAGCTCCTTTGGCCATTGTTTGACACTGGCATCTCTTGGCCATCTCATTATCCTCCATGATCTCCAAATCTTTTTCAGTCACTGTTTCCAAGCATAGAATCCCCCATTTCATAATTATGGCCTACATTCTTTGTTCTGAGATGTATACATGTACACTGAGCAGTATTAAAACGCATATTGTTTGCTTGAGATCAGTTTACTAAATAATCTATATTGCTCTGAATGAGTGACCTATCCTCATCATTATTTACCATTCAACCATTTTTGTGCCATCTGCAAGCTTCATCAGTGATGACTTTGTGCTTTGCTCCTGGGCATTGATAAAGATATTAAATAGCATACGGCTGAGAACTGATCTCTGCAGGACCCCACTGGAAACAGACCAGTCTGATGATGATTCCTCATTTACAGTCACATTTTGAGACCTATCCACCAGTTTTTAATCCATTTAATGTGTGCTGTGTCCGTTTTATATCTTTCTGGATTTTTTAAATCATAATATGCTGAACCAAGTCAAATGCATTACAGAAGTCTGTCTATATTATATCAACACTCTTATCTTCAGGGGTTAAAGGAAGGGGGAAGGCACCGGAATGCAGTTCTGGGGGCCCCAAATTTGAGGGGCCAGAGTTCCAGGGCCCCTAAAAATAGAAAAAATCAAGCAAAACATATGTTCCGCCCTGCCGTGGCCGCTCGCAAGTCCTATGCCCTACCGTTGTTAATCACAATACTTATTGTGTTATGCAATGTTTGCTAGTTTGTGACAATAATAACCGATGCATGCAGTACTGAGAAGTGGTTGCAAATGCCTACCTGGGCTCGGGCCGACACATGCATGAAGGGGGCCCAGAGATTAGAAGGGTTCCGGGGCTCGTCAAATTATACTTTAACCACTGATTACCTTGATCAATCAAATTTGTAATCTCCTCAAAAAGAGATATCAAGTTAGGTTGATGGGATGTATTTTCCATAATCCCATGTTGTTTTGCATTAATTACATTACTCTCCTTAAATTCATTATTAATCAAGACCCATAGCCATCCCGGGATCGATGTCAGACTGACAGGCCTATAATTACCCTGGGTGATCTCATTTACACTTTTAAAAAATTGGCACATCATTAGCTTTCTTCCAGTCTTCTGAGACTTCCCCAGCGACCCAAGACTTATTGAAAATCAACATTAACAGTCCAGCAAGCTTCTCAGCGAGATTTTTTTTAAAACTCTTGGGTGCAACTTATCTGGACCTGCTGATTTTAAAATGTCCAGCTTTAGTAGCTTCTGCTTAACGCCCTCCAGAGAGAACAGTAGAATGGAAAGAGTATTATTGTAGCAGAAAGTGAGAGCCTAAAACATAAGGAGGCCAAAAATGAAGCCTGCGGCCTGGAAAAGTAGGCTAGAATACAAAGCGGTGAGATGAGACTGCATTATCCATTTTTCCCCAAATACAGAACAGAAATATTTATTGAACATCTCTGCCCTGTTTGCATTATTATTGCTAATTCTACCATTTCGGTCTAGGAATCCACAACACACAGGCAACCCGAGGAACTCTTTGCCAGAAGATGTTGTGAAAGTCAAGACTATAACAGGCTTAAAAAAAGAACTAAGTTCATGAAGGATGAGTCTATCAATGGCTGTTAGCCAGGATGGGCAAGGATAGAAAACCATGCTCTGAAATATCCCCAGTCCCCAGAAACTGGGACTGGACAACAAGGAGTGGATCATTTGATGATTCCCTCTTTTGTTCATTCTCCCTGGAATACCTGGCATTGGTCACAGTCGGAGGACAGTATTTTGGGTTAGATGGTCTCACCCAGTATTGACTGCTTTTATGTAACAGATTAATACCATTCTCAGGATTTTTTCTGTTCCTAAAATATTTAAAAAACAAAAACAAAAAAACAAAACAAAAACAAAAACAAAAAAACCCTCCACAGAATTTAAAGTGAAAGCATATCATTTTAAAATAATTTTCAATCCTCCCCAGTTTGGATCGAGAGCTTATGTCTGGGCTTTTTCTCTGTAAAGGATTGAAACATGACCACAGCTCTGATCACCCTGTCTCACTCTGTGAACGGGGAGTGTGAGGTGAAGGGGAAATTAAATCTAGGCCTGAACCAAATTTGTAGTTCAGACCCAGGGAGAGTTTTAAAATATAAATGCACTTATAATATTTTTCCCTGCACGCATAAATGGAATAAACATATTCCATCCAGAATGCTTGTATTCAAGCCCTTAATGACAGAGTGGCCAGTTGGGAAGCTCAGAACTGAATACTACCACGCAACACTTTGTGAATAATACATAGACTTTATTCACTTGTGATATTTTTTTAATAGATTCACAAAGGATGCAACTGGATTGAGAATTCTTCCCCAACCCAAAATTCACTGAGTATTTCATTCAGCAACCACTAGAGACCAGTTGTAGCAAGCGGTATTCTTCACTTTCTGTGCTAAGCATTCTGCACTGTGAAACAGCTGCATTTAACCCCAGAAGTGGCTGCATTTTAATGGTGGAAGTGTTTTGGTTCATCGTGTTTGGAATGGGTTTGAACATCCTTCAGGGAAAAGATACACTGAAATGGTTAGTCATTAATAATCTTTATGGATCAGATTAGCTAGTCATTAATAATCATTATGGACCAGATTTTAATGTCCTTATTCATGATGTCCTTTCCCACATCTTTCCCATTGACATCAATGAAATAAGTAGACCAGAATCTTCACCCGAGAGGTTTAAAGCATGCTGCATCAAATAGAAAACAAGAGCAAATACCTTTTCATGCTCACTGACAACAGTTTTCAACCCTGATGTTTCTTACTATTCAAATGAGTCTTAACAGCATGGCAGCTTTCAGCCGGTTAGGGAACCTCTGACACTGTAGCTGGTGTTTATTAGCAGCTACCCAGAACTGTGTCTGTAAAGAACATTGCATTCGGATTACAAGGCATGAATTTACTTCCTTAACTGGAAAAAACAGTTTAAAAAATAAAATGCTCACAGCTCAAATGACAGCAAGGAGCCAATCTCCCTCGCTGTCTTTTTAATCAGCTGGTTCATTTAATGACACCGAATATTTTTTGACTAAGCAACATCAGGAATTTAAAATCTATAAATCCTCCAAGACCTGAGCCCATTCATGGTGTGTTGTGTCCGGTGTGTCTTTCAAGTGGAAGAGGGAAGGGTTGGCGACTTTCTTTACAGCCTACTAGGGACACATAGACTGAGCAAGCTTCACACTTTCAGTCCCGTCCAAGGTTAAACTGTTGCGATGCACATCACATTCCTTCTCCTGTAGATTTCCAGGTGAGAATCCTCACTATTAATTCTCTGGCATGTAGCTGTTGATTTGATGGACAGGAAAATGATCCGGGGGAGGGAGGGATTCAGCATCAGCGGGACATGAGACTAAGAGATCAAAGAATGATAAGGATGCTGATACCAATAGTGGGGAAGCAGATTCAGGGTTAGATTCTTGCTTGCCATTTCTAGCTCCTGGAAGCGAGCGGTGCAGTGGTGTGTCTGGGGATGGGGTGGGGAGACCGTAGGCAAGAGCACCAAGGCCAGACAGCATGCGCCCGACACCGGTAGCAGGTGGCCTCAGGAGAGACCCTCGAGGCAGGGCTGCCTGTAGCTCACCACCGTGGGCACTGCACCCGAACAGGCAGCACAGCACGCCGGCGTGTACCAAGGGTCCCTGTCCCAAAAGACAGGGAGTGGAAAGCAGGGGGATGGTCAGGGGACAGCAGCTGCTCTCAGGCTGCACACCGCACCAGCTAACGGGAGGGACTCTCTTCTTTGCTTCTCCCCAGCAGCCCCGGCACCCTTGACACGTGGCGTTCCCAGCGCCCCACCAGGCCCGATCACGAGGAGAAGCATCACTCGTGGGACGAGTTCCTCAAGGAGCTGGTCCGCATCAGCGAGTGGACTGAAGAACACTTGGCGGCGCAGCAGGAGCAGGTGGATACCCACCGGACGGTCGAGCAGGGGCTGCGGAGGGGCGAGCAGAGGCTGCTCGAGTGCATGCTCGACCTCATGGAGCGGCAGACCAGTCCCTGAAACTCCTGGAGGATCGCCTGTTCTCTCAGGGCCCCACCCTGTGTAACCTTCGGGTGGGCTAAATTCATTTAATTGCCCTTCTCCAGTGCCTCACAGAAATCAATCCCAATCCCTGTGGAGGAAGCAGCTGGAGACCCAGGATCCAGTCTGTACAGGACTCACAGCGAAGCTTGCTCAGAGCTACACTCCTACATTAAAATACTACTAAAAACAAACATAACAATGAACTTTATTAACTACTAACTAAATGAACCTTATCCTAAGAAAACAAACTACAATTAACCAAGAACAATCCCTTGCATGAAAGATACCCAAGAGTCCCAAAGTCTGTGTGGAGTTCACCCAACTCTCAGCTACAGTCTCTGTTCCAGCGTGGAAGCTTGAGTAGCAAGAAATAGCTGTCCTCTTCTTTCTTTGCTGGGATCCTCTGTAGCATTACATGCAGGCTTTCTCTTCTCCTCTGCAACCAGCCCTCAGTCCCATATGCATGTCTGCAAGGTCTGGTGCAAATGACTCCTTTACATGGAGAAAACATCTTGTTCACTCCTGGCTCAGCTCCTCTCCAGAACACTGAGCACGTGGTCTCCTTTCAAGGCAGCTCCTGCCTGCTGTCTGCTCAGGCTGCTGCTCTCCAGT
>ML685901.1:98384-138478 GCA_007922175.1 Pelusios castaneus | reverse complement strand
CCTCAGCAGGTCTCTCAGAGATAGCCTTTTCAGGCATATGGGTTACACCTGCGCCCCAGAGGCAGCCCTCCTCACCGGCGGGCCAGGACCTAGGGTGGAAGTCTGTAAACCTGGGACCCTCCTTCCAGAAGCCATTAGCACTGGCCCTTCCCCCTGACCCACTTCCCTCCCTCCTGACATTCTTCACTCCCCCCAAACCTCCCAACCCCCATTTCCCCCTATGAATAAAAACCCTGAACACAGTTATACAGTGAGTTGTGCTTTTTATTGGTGTGGGGACAGGGATGAGATGGGTGCGTGGGGGGGGAAGGCGTGGGCGGGTGGTGGAAGTGATGGGGCCTGGTAGCAGGCCCACTCCTCAGTGCTCCTCGCTGTCGAAGTGGGCCCTCAGCACATCCCGGATGAGCTGTGCTTGCTGCTGGCCCCGCTGAATCTGGGGCAGGGTGTCATCAGGCTGCTCGTACTGCACAGCGAGCCACTCGGCCTCAGCCTCCCAGATGCAGGGGACCCTTTCTCCCCGCAGCTTGCTCTGGGAGGCTGCTCTCACTGAGCTGCAGGCAGGTCAGGAGGGCTCTCCAGTGAGTCTTCAGACATCCGAAGGCTCGCTTGATGATGCTGCGGCACCGGTTGAAGAGGTTGTTGCTGTTATCCATGCGTCCTGTGTATGGCTTCATGAGCAAGGGGTAGGCGGCATCCCTGAGCTTCAGGACGGGCACCTGCACATCTCTGATGGTGATGGTGTAGAAGGTGCCCACCTCCATGCGCCTGTACAGGGTGGAGTTTTGCAGGATCCGTGAGTTGTGCCCCTTCCCCAGCCAGCCCACATATATGTTCTGGAAGATTCCATGGTGGTCCACGAGGGCCTGTAGCACCACGGAGAAGTGCCCCTTGTGGTTGACATAATCCCTGGTGCGGTGTTCCGGGGCTCGGATGGGGATGTGGGTGGCATCCATGTGGAAACCGAGTCCGGCAAGGCCATCGAGGAGTTCGTGCAGGTTGCCTGAGGTGACAAGGTGGGCTAAAAGGACCCAGTTGATTGCCCTGCACACCTGCATGAGGGCGGTCCCCACGGTGGTCTTCCCGATCCCAAACTGCTCGACCACGGACTGGTCGGAGTCCGGGGTTCCCAGCTTCCACACGGCGACAGCCTCTCACATGTCTACTGGCAGGGCAGAGTTGGGTGTCCATGCACTGCAGAACTGGGGCGAGCTTGTGGACAAGCGCGAGGAAGATCTACTTGCTCAGCCTAACGCTCTGCAGCCACAGGTCATCATCCCAGGTGGTGAGAATGATCCGCTCCCACCAGTCGCTGCTGGCCTCAGATGCCCAGAAGCGATGAAGAATGGAGCGCACTGCTGAGAGTGTGGCAGCTTGCTGGAGCAGCAAGGTCAGGGGCAGGTTGTCATCTTCCACCGCTCTGGCAAGTTGCCAGACAGGCCTGCTCCACAGCCAAAGAAGCCTTACCAATAGCTGGCAGGTGTCACTCAGCTACCTGGCAAAGCGCAGGAGAAGAGGCTGGTCCATGACCTGCTCAGGCTCCAAGTTGCCAGGTACAATGGGAAGGGGCTGTGCTCACTTCCTCTTTTGAAGGAGTGGCTGCGGGAGGGGAGACCTTCTCTGCTGCCACACTTCCCACAATGCACCCCTCCAACTCCCTCCCCCACAAGTCAACCTAAGAGTCTCGTGTAGACTCTCTAAGTTCGATTTAATAAAGGCGACTTAACTTTCTAAGTGTAGACATAGCCACTATGTGCAGAGCTGGTTGGGAAATAAATTTTCTGTCTCATGAAAAAAAATTGAGCTTTTGTAAGCAAATCATCCGGAAACAGAACCTAAAGCAAAATCTCTAAATCTGTCACAACATAAAATTCTGGAAAATAGTAATTTGGGGCCAGTTGAAATGTTTTCTTTCTAATGTTGGCCTTTTTATTTTAAACTTGCATATACCAATAATACCACTTTATAAATGAACAGCCATTTTGGAACGAAAAACCTAGACTTTTCACTCAGCCAACAGTGAACTAGGCTGTTTTGATATTCTCAAACCACTATTTATTGCCTTTTCCTTAACAAAATGTCATACGATTCAAAACAATTTTGTGACAAATTTTGGTTTCAGAAAAACAGCCTTTACTCACAGAAAACAGTTTCAGTGAGCATCGTCTGACCGGCCCTATTCATGCATTGAGACCTTATTCCCTAGCAAGATAAAAGGAGGAGAGAAGTTATTACAAGCTTCTAACCACTGCTTTGTGTGCAAGGCTGTTTCTAGGTTATTGGGTTTTCTTCATTGTAACGCATGTGCTTTGGCTGGCTGGAAATTCAGCTGTGTCTTTCTTAATCCCCTTCATACCGGGCACTTGGAAATAGGCTCTTTCCACAGGGCTGAACTTCTGGCCCTTCTTTGCTCAGGACTGATTCCTATTAATTGAAAGGATTTTATTTTCCCTTCCATATTTTCTGTTCTTAGATCCCTTTTGAAAACCATTGCCAAGTTTTCACTCTTTGGCCACCAAAGATTTGAGACAATCAGCGTAAGAAAGAACCAGCTTCAGAAGTTCACGGCAATTAACTCTATCTGAATTGTCCGCTCATTTATTCTTGTGTCAAAGGAAAATGTTCTGAGGGAATTTGGCCAGATCCTCAGTGGGTGAAATCAGTGTTGCTCCACTGACTTCAAGGTAGGGAGTTACACACAGGTGAAAGCCACTGAACTGAGCACCTTATTTGTTTCATTAGGAGTATGTGATACACCGGGGACAGAGCTGCAGGAAAGAGATCTTTACCAAGCATATTGAAAAGCCAGCATTACTTGTAGAGTCTGTATAGTTTGCCTTGCCTCGCATTCCTAAACCGTATGCGCCACACCAAACCAGGGCCCTCCTCAAATCTAACACTCCTTTTCCAGTTCATCTCACCCAACTATGCTAACCCCTAAGTAAAACCTCTCCAACACATCATCAAGGATCTACAACCTATCGCGGAGGACCATCCCTCACTCTTTCAAGCCTTGGGAGGAAGGTCAGTCCTCGCTTACAGACAGCCCCACAACGTTAAGCAAATACTCACCAGCAACTACACACCATACAATAGGTATACTAAGCCTGGTATTTATGTCTGAAACAAACCCCGTCGCCAAAACTGTCCACATATCTACTCAAGTGACATCATAGAACCTAACCTAACCTAACCAGCCACACCATCAGGGGCTCATTCACTGTTCATCTGTGATATATGCCATCATGTGCCAACAATGCCCCTCTGCCATATACCTTGGCCAAACTGGACTGTCTCTGTCCAAAAGAATAAATGGACACAAATCAGAGGTCAAGAATGGTAACATTCAAAAACCACTGGGGAAACATTTCAATCTACTTGAATTTTCTGTTAAAAAAGCCATGCTAGTTACAGGACTTCAGCAAAAATCTTCAACCAATTACGTGAAACTGCTCAGCTAGAATTTTTATGCAAACTAGACACCTTCACATTGGGTTTGAATAGGGATCTCAAATGGCTAACTTATTACAAAAGGTGATTTCACCTCTATTGCCCTTCTCAGCTCTTGCGTCCCTCTTCCACATTGTTTGAATCAAAATGATTTGTTTACTTTGCTGAGACAGGCTATGCCTTTGGATCTGTTTGAACTTACCTTGTGACCCATCTTTCTCTGTATGTATAAATACAGATAACATGCCACATTTTCCATTTCATGCATGTGATGAAATGGGATTTAGCCCATGAAAGCTTATGCGATAAAGAAATATGATGGTCTTTAAAAGTGCGACAAGTCTCCTTTTTTGTTATCCTCAGAAGAGGTGCAGGCTTCCCCTGTGCTGCTTTTATCCATCTACCACATCTCTGAGGACGGCAGCTTCTTTATTGATCCACGGCTTGCCTTCCGTGATGAGGGTGCCAGAAAGGGGCATTACCAGAACTGTCTCACACTGTTATTCTTCATCATTAACAAGGCCTAAATCTTACCTTGGGCATCACCAGTCATGATAAGATTGGTGTTTCAGAGACTGATGCAGCCAGAGTTTCCAGGAGGGAATCTAGCTGATTTGGGAAGAATTTCTTGGAGGGCTCGCACTTTCACGCAGTTCATAATGTCATGGCAACTACGCCAGCCTTAACAAGAGTACTGCTTACACCCTGTAGATACCCACTGAGTAGTGCTGGCCAGTGTGGGAGAGAGGGAACAATCCATGGCTCCTCTCCTTCCCCAAACCCTTTCAGACACTTGATGCTGGTAGTGCAACTGGGAAGGAACAGAAAGTCCATTTTCCAAAGGGGTTCTGGCTAGCTCTTGAGCAGAGGTGTACATTTGGGGGAGGGATGGGTAGAGGGTTCCTCGAGTTTTTCCTCTCCCAGGCAAGCCCCGTCAAGGGATGGCTGGTTTGTGGCAAGAATAATAGCCACCATCTTAGCCAGCACACCAGGAAATGAATTGGGGGCCTCCAAAGCTACATTTACAAGCTGCTACAGTTTAAAGTAAATTTCTCTGGTTGGGGATGTAACAGGCTCTCATCCCTCATGAATCAGGCACAGTGGGAGACTTGGAACACGTACGAGACTCAGGTGCAATAGCCTATCCCACATTCGTGCCATTTCAAGTTGCTTATGTCAATTTCCAGCACAGCTTTTATTGAGCCATTGCCACAGAGGATGCAGTGTTGTTGAGCAGCGCTGTTAACACTGAGCTTTCAAATATCATGAGCCAGGCCACAAAAAAAATCACAACTAGCTGAAAAATCCTGAGATTTTTTAAAACACAAAACATCTGAGGTTCTTTTAATTTGCCTTCTAACTTTTTTGAGTACACGCAGCTCAATTTTCCAAGCTTTTCTTCATAAGTAGGGCTAGGAAGCAATAAAAGCAAACAAACAAACAAACACTGGTGGTGCTTATGAAATCACATGAATCCAGACTCTGCAGCTTTACATGACAAACACAATAGCACAAGATTCAGGATAAAACTGCAAGTTACCAATGCTGCTTTCAATTCAAAACTGAGAAGGACTTGCCAGCAACCATAATCAAATCCCTTTAGCACAAAAACCTCCAGATTTCTGAATGTATGTGATACTTGACCAGCATGAAACTGGTATTTAAAAGAAAATGAGTTTATAATGGAGATGTCCACTTAAAAATAATGTTTCAAGCCATAAATCAGAACGTCCAGCATGTAGTAGCAATGTAAAAGCAATACATCCAAGAAAACATATTTTCTATAATGCTATCGATAATATTAGTCATGCATTAAAGCAGAATTGACAAAGTAACTTTTTCACTTGAGCAGTTTCCATTGTTCTTCCAATCATGAAAAAATAATTTCATTCCCTCCATCTGAATCACAATGATGTATCATTTCTGTGATAGCACAGAACTCTAAGATCTTGTGATTCTGGCTTTTCAAAGCATTAACTAGCGAGGATGCTAAGTAGAAAGTTAGTAAAATTTGTTTTACAAGAGGGAGTATTTTTAATAGTATAAAAATAGCTGTAATTATCAAGCGTCATATTATAAGGTCAGGTTTTCCCTCCATAATGACAATTTATGATCGTACACCATTTTATATCTTATTAGATTTCAGAGTTGCCGTTTGGAAATTATGAAGCTGTATTTCTTTGCTGTAATCTAAAATAGATTTTTTTTTTTACAAGAAGCCACAGTTCATTTTTTTCAGCTTTCGTACATAAAACTGTCAATAGAGGCCTTTCCAGAGCAAATGTCTGTGAGTCTAGCAAAAGGTAGTAGAAGGGCATGTTTTTTTTTTAAAAAAAAATTATGTAGCTTTCAAATTTATGATTACAAGGATTTTACAGAAGCTGTGTTGTTACCAGTTTTATATTAACCATAAACTAAAGGTAATAAAGCCCACACGGAGAATCTCTGTGTTTACTGCACCTCAGTATGCACTGTATTGCGCAAGAGTCCAATGGAAGGCTTTCCGTGTTAATGGTCAAGGTGATACCACAGAGGACCTGAACGTTCACCCTTAGGCCAGCTGTGCAAGGGTCCTTTTACCTGCAGAACCACACAGCATAGGAGGGAAACGTGGGGAGTGGTGTTTGAACATTTTTCATCCACCCTTTTTTTTTTCTGTGGAAAAACAAATGGCTTTTTGACTACATTACATGAAAATTTCCAGTTTCATCAGCATTGTCCAAAGTTTTATCAGCAAAGACACAGAGCAAAACTTCAAAAAGTGAAAAAACATTCTATTTTCAGCTTTTCAGATCAGAAGGACTCATTGGATCACATAATCTGTATATCACAGGCCACAGATTTTACTTACCAGTGAGGTACCCTCAAATCCCTGCATAGGAACAAAGTAGTCATTTTCCATGCATTTAGCCACTGGCAGTATCAAGGTTAGTTTACTCTAGTCTACAGGACTCTCAGTGGCTCGAGGAGCATAGAATTAATCGGAAAAGCCACTCTCCCGGGGATGGTGAGCTGTAAAATCTCCACCAGTTTGTGTGTTCTCTTGGAAAAACTCTGCCTGGATGCCCATGGATGTGGGTATTTTGCCTAAAAGGTCCTGGTACGCCTTAAAAGTCTTTGTGATAGAAGAGGAGGAATGAAACCCTGTAGTACAGCACCATCCAGTGATGAGGATGAAAGCCTTGGCTGAGCCCAGACTGGCTCTTGCTCCCAGAAAGATGTACATAGGTGGGAGGACTCCTGCAGCTCCCAGGGAAGAAGACCACCAATGTCTGGGCTGGCAACTAATCTGAAGCTGCTACTGTTGACCTGGTGGGTGACTTCAGCTTCAAATAGGACTAAAAGCAGGATCACTGTGAACAAACGGCATCCCACTGAGTCCAAGGCGTCTGAGATGGGTAGGGCAATGGTGGCCAGGGGGATGAAGGTGAGCCAAGGCCAATACCGGGAGCCATTAGTGATCTCCAGAGTTCATTTTTGATGTGGAGAAAGAGGAGGATGATTCAACTCAGATTCAGAGCCCAAGATCTCAGGTAGTTGAGCAGAGTGTCACCCGAGGGAGTCAACAGACAGTCCAGTTCATCCATCGCCTGGAAGAAGGTGGGAATTATTGACCCCTGAGGAAGGCCGCACCTTGGTACTGAGCAAGCCAGTGCCAAAGGGGGCGTCGATTCCAGAGCAAAGAGCAGTATGAATATGCCGATGTTGATGGTGAGGAGAGCCACAACGTGAACCATGCACAGGGGCCAAAAAGGGTTCCAGCGCCAAGGTCCCCTTCACAGAACCTGGAACTGGCTCTGTACCCACCACAGGGAGGGGAGCATCCAGGTCTGATGCCGAGATGCACGGCTGTCCAGTGAGACACTGCATTTGGAAGGGCTGCAAACGTTCCAAGCCTTGGGAAGCCCGGGGCCAACCGTGAGAATGAAACAGAAAGGTGAAACAGGTCTGCCACAGCCTGTACACTGAGGCAGTAGTTAGTCATTACCAATGTTGACCTCGATGGCACCAGACCCAACAGATGCCCAGAGGCCGGCACAACAGTCAACGGCAAAGGGTTTCAGCCTTCCCAATTGGTACCAGTGACGTTCCAGAGGTGGTCATTTCACCCTACACACTGGAGTCAGTCCCAGTCCACCCCTTTCCTGGGGGAGGCAGCAGAGTCGCCCCCGCCCCTAACCTGGAGCAGGACTGATTGGGCTTATGAGACCACTTCCTTAGTGCCAACAACAGAGATCAGCCCCGCTGTCTCTTCATAGAGGCATCTACCCCAGAATGAGAGGCGGCAGCATTCTTTGAGCCTGAGGGTGATTTTCGACCAAAGAGGACTTTGGTACCAGATCACTCTGTGTGGCTTGTTCAAGCAAACATGGCTGTGTAAAGCCCTAAGGCATAATTGATATGACAGGCCGTCCCTGGGGGCATATTCGTCAGGATGCACCGTGCAAAACAAAACCCAACTGGAAATTAGCAGGGCTCATACTATTTACTTCACTAATTCTTGTTTATTTTTTGGATGCTACTGCTATAAAATCTACAATCCAAATCCAACGTCCAGACTGCAAGAATGGTTTCTAATGACATTGTTTCCCATCAATGCAAAAAGAATGGATTAATGGTGTGTGGTTTTACTGTCTTTGTTACAGACTCGTATCCCAGTGTTCCTGGTTGATTTATAAAAGACATATTAAATCAATTGTTAGGAGAGGTTTCGCAACAGTAATAGGACATAGAATAAAGAGGACAAATTGAAAAATAGTGGGTTATTGCCTCCCTCCAATACACATGAAATGATAATATAATAAAGACTACTCGTTGCCTATCACCGTTTAGCTACATTATAAGCAGAAAAGAGGAGAAAACTCATGGTTGAAGCATTGGGCTGGAATTCCAGGGAGCTCAAGTTGATTTCTGGCTTTGCCCCAGACATCCTGTGTGACCTTGTTAAAGTCATTTAATCCATCCGTGCCTCAGTTCCCTATGTTTGAAAGAGAACACAGGTTTCTGCCTTCCCAGTTGATACCAGGGAAGGGCCAAAGGTGGTCGTTTCATCCTGCACACTGGAGTCAGTCCCATCCCAGTCCACCCCTTTCCTGGGGGAGGCAGCAGAGTCACCTATGCTCCCTAATGCTTCCTGCAGGCTTTTATTTAGCTTGTAATCTTGTCAAGCCAGGAACTCTGTTGCACCTTTGCTGACATACAGGTATTCAAGCCGGATTTCATCCTTGAACTGCCACCCAGCCAAGTGCAGGATCCAAGAGGGGAGATGATGCAGCTCCTTTATACTTGGGCTGCAAACTCTTGTGTTCCACTAACTTGCTCCCAAGTACCTCCACAGCGGCTATGGGTCATTGCAGTGTATCAGGGCTGCAGGAATGTCCTGGCTTTGTCCCTCCAGCTGGTCTTCTGAAAGGAGGTGAGGAGTGGCACTAGTTAGCCTAGCTGAGAGCCTTCTGATGAAGCCCTGTCCTGGGTATGAATGTGCCTACATGAACTGCAATCATGCCGCTGACTGCGGGACAGACGTACCCTTAAATGCAGAGGGAGTCAGGTTACTAACTGGTGTAAATTGATCTATTGAAGGCACTGAAGCTACGCCGATATACACGAATTCTGATGCTGGCTTAATGGTTCAAAATAATCTCTGGCACAGCGCCATTGAACTAAATGGACTGAATCTGGGCCCTAATCCAAAAGAGCCAGGTGCGTAAGTGCTTTGCTGAGTGGGCACCTTGATTAGCAGGACCCAGTCCTGAGCTCACAGCCACGTAAATGCCTGATGGAGTTACTCCTGAGTCACTCACCCAGGAGGGAAGAGGACTCAAGCCAGGGGCCCGTGTAGCATCGTACAGGAGACCCTTTAACGCTTACTGGGACACAGCCTGTTTAGGGGCCTCCTCAGGGAAAGGGGGCTACACCATCCCCCTTTCCTGTTTCTTGCTCCCGACTTTGATGCTCTCCAATACCCTGACAGTCCTAGTCCAGCAGCAGAGGGAGGCGGGACAGGCAGAGGTTTGGCCTCCACAGCACACGTGCCTGAGACGTCTGTCTTTCCTGCCTATGGCACAAACCCTCTAGCGGTGAGGCCCAGGGACGCCTGTGCAATTTCGATGTGACAAAATTACTTTGGAGGAGCACTTCCCCCCCCGCTCCCCTTGGTAGACTACGACAGATGTTCTCAAACAATGTTCCGAGGGCACAAAGTCCCCTACGCCTTTGTGAGCAATTGATTGCCCTGCGTGCAACATCTGAACTCCAGGAGTCTGACTGTTGTTGCTGGAAGTCAATGAAAGTTAAGTGTGCAGAACAGTTTCAGGCCCCTGGGAGTTGGGGAGGAAGTGTATCCACACACTCCTCAATCACACCTAAGTGGCAATGCGGTGCTAATGGGAGCTGTCACGGTTCACCTGCACTACGGCGCAGTGCCTCATGCTCAGACAGCTAAGTAATTGAGAAGAATTTTTCTTCCCAGTTTAATTTTCTCCATCCGGAGCTCAGGGGAGCCACCAATGGCTGGAGCCTGGCAGAAGTCTTTGGTTCTTTTAATATGTTATTACTTTTATATATATATATTTTCTCTTTGAGCCTGAGAGTGCTAGGCTGTTAGTGGAAAGACACACAAGGAGGTATCAAAGGACCTTGGTTCCTATAGAAATTAATTTTAAAACTCATCCTGTTTCAAAGTGAGGAAGTCAAATTCCAAAGGAGTAGCCGTGTTAGTCTATTGTAGAAAGACAACAGAGTCCTGTGGCACTTTGAAAGACTAACAGATTTATTTATCACATGAGCTTTCGTGGGAGAAAATCCCATGAAAAAAAAAGTGAGGAAGGTCTTTCTTTGAGGCCTTGCCCTCCTGTCTGAGGACTGTGATGCATCCTGGGAGATATATTCAGGTCATGAAGCCCCGTCCTTGGAGGATAACAAACATGAGGTCACCACTGCTCCATTTCCAAATGGAAAGGATTGGGATTTCAGACCAATTTGTACATTTTCAGCAGTTTGTTCTTGGTATGTGAATTTTCACCAACAAGCAGAAGATTTCCCACAAGAAAATATGATGAAAATTATGTTTGTGGTTGTTGTTTTCCACATGCAAAATAAAAAAAGAAAACATTTTCTTCCACCAAAGTTGGCAACACATGGACTATGGCCCAGCTGCACGAAACCCATCTGAAAAGAATTATGCTGCATTTTCTCAGTAGCTCACCGTCTCATATACTTCTAGAGCAGTGAACTTGGCAAAGATTCACCTGGAAGTCAAAAGCAACTAGATATCCAACCCCCGCCACAGAATTTTACTGATCCTGGGTTCCTGTCAAATGCGAGTACTTTGTCACGTCTAAAGCCAGCGTGGGAAGGACTCTCAGACATAAACAACAAGAGTCCTGTGGCACCCTAAAGACTAACAAATTTCTTCGGAAATAAGCTTTCCTGGATTGCAACCCACTTTGTCAGATGCAAGCTCTGAATGGAGAAAATTAAAACTGGGAAGAAAGGTCTCAAATATTTAGATGTCTGAGCAGGAGGCACCACACCCTAGTGCAGGTGAACCGTGACAGCTCCCATTAGCACCACATTCCCACTTAGACATGAGCGAGCAAGCAACCCTAGGTGCAGATACAATGCGCCTTCCCACTCCCAGATACTTAACTCTCATTGCACCTGACTACGTGGGTTGGAGCTCCTGAAAGCTTATGCCCAAAGAAATTTGTTAGTCTTTAAGATGCCACAGGACTCTCCTTATTTTTTCTGTATACAGACTAACACAGCTGCCCCTATAGAACATCTCAGACATGTACAACATGAGAAAATAGCCAGAAACAGATAACTCATGAAGTCTGCCTAGAGGCTTGGGAGTACATACCTATGATGTGGCTCTGGAAATAGTTTGGCTAGGGAAACAGGACCAGGGAGGAGAATGAAGTTCTGAGGTACCTAAAATACAAATCCCATGACACACTATGGCAGCATTTCCAAACTGAAATATTTCAGTTTTTACATATTCCATTTCTCTGCTTTCTGTGAAAAATGTTAGATTTTTTTCAGACACTTTCTATGAAAACAATTGGATTAAAACCCCAAAAGTTTTGATGCAAATTGTCCGTTAGTTCCAGTGAAGAATATAGGAGAAACTAACGCACATTCCAAAAGTTGGGGCTTCATGGAAGGGTAAAGGTAGAGTCAAAGGAGGCTTGTAGGCCTGACCAAAAGCCCACTGAAATATGTTTAATGACATCGATTGATGTCAACTGAATGACATCTTCTGTGAAGATGAGCTTTGAATGTCTCGTGGTACAAAGAAAGGCCAAAATTCCCCAAAGTGCTCTGATTTGGGGTGTCTTCAGCTTTGGTCTGCAATGTACAAAACCTTGGACTGCTTTTCATAGTCTGGAGTGTGAATGAAGATGAACTGAATCCCAGATGAGAAATGTGTTTTAAAAGTCCTACAGATTTATGTTTTAAATGCTCTGAAGTCATTAAATTCCACTTTCAAATTAACCCATTTGATGGAGATGCATGACATTACTGTTTATTGACTGAGTTCTTGGGAATTCATTTTATTGAACTTAAGAGTCTGATTCACAACATTTTTGAAATACTAATGGTAAGTTTCCAGGTAGGGAAACAAGCCAAAAAGTCATCTCTGTAATATTCCATAAGTGAGCAAATGGCTGTTTAGAAACCATGGAAACCATACAGAATACACAATAGAAAATATTATTTTTAGAATTACTGCATAGCCTTAGACTGCCAGGCCATCAATGCACAGCTTTGTATATGCACAATATTCACTCGCTGGGCTTAATACGCTCCTCACATCAGTATAAATCAACGATAACTAAACTGAAGAGAATGGACATACACCAACGTTGGTTACTGTGTCTGCCCTGGGCCACCATGGGCATGTCTTCTCACTAATTAGTAAAGGGAATGCAGACTAGCCCTAGGGCCATTTTTGAAACACACAGCCCAAGGTGGTCTATACTTTTGATGTAGTGTGGGGTGGTCCTGCTTTGAGCAGGGGGGCGTTGACTAGATAATCTTCTGAGCTATCTTCCAACCCTCATCTTCTATTATTCTTAAGCCTGGTCTACACTGCCAAGTTAGGTCAAGGGAAGCCGCCTTCCGGCAACCACATAATGTCTGCATCTCCAGAGCAAGGTCTGTTCTGCCGACGTTAATCACCATAAAAATGATGAGACTGGGGGTGAAGAGGAGAATGGGGAGTAGGGTATCCATTGTCCCTGAAAGTGAGGAATTGTTTGTAACTCCAGAGCAGCCCAGCTAGTTGAAGGAGAGCATCTTGACTGTCCAAGATGCCATGGAAGGCACATCTGCTAAGCATGTCACAGTGCTGGGGTTACATCATCTGTTAGGTTCAGGTTAAGATGAAAATATTAGGTGTGGTGGGGATGAGCTTCCTTGTTGGTACTCCAGTTATGCAGAGGGTTGCTCCAGGAAATGACTTTGTACAGAGGGATGGACCAAGAATCTTCCATGGATATCTCCAGTATCTTTCATGAAGGTACTCAGAAATCTTTTGCAGAAGGTCTCTTGAGAGGGTAGCATTATTTCCCCCACCGTGATAGGACCCTTTCCCCCACCACTCTGCTATTAAATGTGCAAGCATCATTTCTGAACACAGCATAACAGAATAAAGACCAGGCCTGACCCCAGTGCTTGTAATAAATCCTCCCTTTCCACCTGTGTTATACTCAGGAGACTAAAATCTCACAAGGTCATCTACTGAAGATGGTGCAAGTTTACAGTAACTGTACTCATACTGAAAAAAAATAGAACATGTTATTCCCCGGTCTGGGATGGTTTCTTGGGTCTCTCAACTGCATGTTCCTTGATATGAGGTAGTTCTGGGTGTTAGGGCTCTGAGAATCTGTGCCCATGTTTTCTCCAAGGCCACTACTCCACTCCACCCCACCTAGGTCCATTTCATACAGAAAACTAAATTTTGGAGACCAATCTGAGCAAGACTGTCAAGCTGCTGGGGGAAGGATGGACATGTCCAGTATACACAGTGGTCCATAGATTTCCAAAAACTGGAGGACCAGCCCCTTACTCATGGTGGCTGGGACACGACGCCAACCCATGCAATAAGGATACTGATTCAGAGTAATTGTTCATTTGGGGACAGTAAAGGGAGTTTTTACATTGCCTTTCATCTATGGTATGAACTAACAACGGGCGCTTTGTGCTTTGCTTGCTTTCCAGTGGAAAGTGTGACCTTCAGAGCATCTTCCATTCCTGCGGAGAGGCTGGTGCCGATTAGACAGTGGAAAAAAAAGAACTCGGGATGACATTTCAATGAGATACTGAAAGCCTCCACGGCTGCTGACACAGAGCTAAGAGGCTGGAGTATTTCATTGTCCAAAAAACTGGACATGGAGAGCAGGAGAACAGCCCAGGAGCATGAGCATGCCATGCAGGACGAGATGCTGTGTATCACGAGGGATCCATCAGACATGCTGAGGCAACTGGCTGAGCATCAGAAACAGCAGCGTCAGAACTGTCAGCAACAAGCACCTTCTTCCCAAGCCCCCACCCCCAAGTGTTTCAGGTGGGTGGGGAGGGTGCATTATGTGCTCCACTCAAACCAGGGGAGGGAGCAGGATGAGACAGTGGTCTTTCTAAAACTGTTAACGTGCAGGCTTTGCTCTTCACACACAAGTGTTTTTTTTCACCCCTCACGTCCCCATGATGATGGTTCACAAAAGTTAAATTATTTTCCTTTCCCTCCACTGTTGAGGATGAGCAATAAAAGTAAATGTCTTTAAGTACTCTATTTATTACAAGCATGAGGATGGGTGCGGGGGGAAGAGGAGGTTCAGGGACACTGATTCAAAGGGAGTGGGGAAGGGGATGGGAAGGCACAACACAATTACTGTGCCTCATTACAAACACAGGTTTTCGGTGCTTCCCTGAGGTGCAGAGCTCTCCTACAAGCCCTCAGCACTGTACTGGTATCTGGTTTCTCACTTTTTTTCCTCTCAGATCAGTGAACAGAAAGTTTAACAAGACCATGAAAGATTTTTTTTGTTTGTTTTTTTTTTTTTGGGGGGGGGGGGGGGGGGAGGGGGGAGGGGGAGGACGACTAACATTTCCATTCCAGCCTTTTGATTCTTTAAAGCAGTGGTTTTCAAACCATGGGTAGTACTGGATCACAGACCCTCAGGCACTGGGTCACACCATCCCCTGCTGCTACCACCAAAAGACTGGAATGCATTGCTGAAAGATGGAGATGTTGAGTCCTGGGGGGAAAAAAAAGTTTGAAAATCACTGCTTTAAAGTATTTATTCATAAAACCATGAAACATCAACACACCACAATCTTGAAGCAATTTTTAAAAAAATAATTCTCATAGGCAACATAGCAGCAGCTGATAACTTAAGTTTGTTAACAGAGTTATACTCTCACTTCAGATACAGTTGAACAAATTAAGCTTTGTATCAAGGTACGGATATACTTCCGCCACTTGTATAAAAACTGCAGCGTTCTAGGCTAGCAGAGGCTGTCCTATTATATGGAATAGCTAGCTGGCGAGTAACATTTGGTGAAAGCGTTGTAATTGTTAAAATAGGCCCCTTTCTAAAAAACACCAACTTTCAGAAGTAAAGGTGGCATTCTGTCTCAGAATGGTTGCCACTGGTTTTAGAGAGAAGTCTTTTACAGTAGCCTGTTCCCCTAAAATAGCTTTCATGAAGCTGTCTCCAACAATTGGCAATTTAGTACACCAAAGGTGGGCTGTCACACCCTCAACAGCGCGGAAATTCAGGCAAGTTGAACAGTAGCTGCCCACTCAGAATTGACCAAGGAAAAGCACCAGCACATCATTGAAAGCAACTCAGCTATTAATAGGGGGTCACTGATCTCAATGCCCTCACAGCTTACTGGTTAAGAGGTGGGCACACACAAATTAAGCTTTATAGCTGTAAATGTTCTTCAGAAAATGTTCCACATTAAACTACAGATAGGCTGCAATCTTAGCATATCTAGCAAGAATAGTTAAGAAAAGACTATTATAAAGTAATAAGATAAGACTTGCCATACTCGAACAGACTGATGGTCCACCTAGCCCAGGATCCTGTCCTCTGACAGTGGCCAGTGCTAGCTGCTTCAGAGGGAATGAATGAAATAGGACAATTTACTGAGTGACTCATCCCTTCTTCCAGTCCCACAGCAATGAATTCCACAGGTTAACTGTGTGCAGAAGTACAACCTTTTATTCATTTTAAACCAACTGTCTATTTTCACTACATGATTCCAGGTTCTTGTGTTACATGATGGGGTAAACACTTCCTTATTCACTGCTCCTAATCACTCATGATTTTATAGACCTCTACTATATCCACCTTAGTCATCTCTTTTCTAAACTTTACAGTTCTAGTTTTTTAATCTCACCTCACATGGAAGATATTTCATAACCAAATCATTTTTGTTCCCTTCTCTGGACATTTTTCCCATTAATTTTTTGAGATGGTGAGGCCAGAACTGCATGCAGTATTCTAGGTGTGGTCACATTTCTTGGAATTACGATATTATAAGTCTTCTTATCCATCTTTTTCCTAAAGATTACTAATATTCTGTTAGCTTTTCTCTGCTGCATATGGTTTCAGAGAACTATCCACAAAATAACTCCAAGATCTTTTTCTTGAGTGGTAACAGTCAATCAGACATCATTTTGTATGGACAGTTGGGGAGGGGGGTGTTTTGTAATGCATATTATCAACTTGGAATTTCATCTGCCATTTTGTTGCTCAGTAACTTTTTGCAGTCTTCTTTGGAGTTAATGAACCTAAGTAATTTTGTATTGTCTGAAAACTTTGCAATCTCACAGTTCATCCCTTTTTCTAGCTTATTTATGAATATGTTGAACATCTCTGGTCCCCGAACACGTGCATGGGGAACACTACTATTTACCTCTCTCTACTGTGAAAATAGACTATTTCTTCACTTCATTTCTTATCTTATAACCAGACAACAGAGTCAGACTAACACGGCTACCCCTTTGGAATTTATCTTATAACCAGTTACTGATCCATGAGATCTTCCCTCTTTTCCCATGACTTCCTACTTTGCTTAACATCCTTTGGTGAGAGACCTTGTCCAAAGTCTTTCTGAAAGGCTTCTACAAATGTAGTATTTATATGACTCATGTCTCCTTCAACTATCCATTGACAGTCTTAGGACTAATTAGTTTTGTAAACTAAACTGAAATGGTTGTTGTATTTGTCCTTGATGAACAACCCACTTCGTAAATACCAGGGCAATATACGCACATTGGGACAGAATATGTCTCCAGTGCTTCTGGACTGAAGTCTCTTAGACCCAAAACAGTGGCATTAGAAAACCTGGTCACCACTGATCAAGGAATAGCAAGACAAACTGCATACTTCACTGGTGAAAACCACAACTACAGGTTTAATAAGGACATGAGGTTTTGAATAGAATCATTATAGCATACATTTCTCTTTTTAAAGAAATTTCTTGTTACATAAGAAACTAATTGCCGTTTCTCTACCTGATTTTATTTTTTTATAATGAAAACAATCCTAAATTCAGTAAGTTCTTATTATAATTTGTAATGTTCATTTAGAGGCACTCCATTTGATCTATTCCTATACTAAAATAGGCCTTTCGCAGGTAGTACTGGTTAATCATTTACAAGAAATATATCCAGGAAAGTTTTGGGTTTTTTTTTTTTTTTTTTTAATGCAGCAAGTCCTAACAGTATTTCAAAATATTCAAAGCAAAGAACCATCTGTCGAAGGTTAAAAGAGGAAAAGTTAAGGTAACATAAGCAGAAAAAGAATTTAATTTCCAAGTTATGCACAGTATGAGCATGCATTTTTCATGGGAAACTATGATTTAAACTCTTAGGAACATAAATATAACTCTGAAACATCAATTGAAGCATCTAATGGACATTGCTCCGCTCTTGACAATTGTTTCAAGAGAAATTCTTGTCATTAAAAGGAAGAAAAATGTTCTGAAACTGCCCCAGCAATTACACAAAATATCAAACCCCTCGCTAGCACGGAGCTATGTTCTGCATGGTTCAGCAGCTATGAACACTACACTTGGACGTAAATCAACACACCTAGCTGCATGGATAAACAGGGCACACCTTTGGGATCCAGCAGCAGCAATCCAGTGGACGGCTTCAATTTTTGGTTACAGCTCAGATAAACTATTTACTAGTCAAGTAACGAGCAATTAAGACTGCTCTGTATTTGAAATGTGTGCGCTTGCCAAGTGGGTATCTTACCATTAATGCATCTTTGTACAAACTACTTTTACTCAGAGTGCAATGAGTATGTAAGTCTTCAAGTTATAAAAACGCTCTCAAATGCTTCCATACAGGGATATACTAGTATTTTCATCATCTTTTTTTTTTAAAAAAAAGACTGACTTACAAAACTGCTGTCTTGCAAGGAAAAAAGTAATCACTGAGCTTCAGGATTCAAAAATCAAATTTAGTGGTAGATTTATTAATTTGCTATGATGTACAATCAGGTGACCATTTTGGAACAAGAGGTATTAAAATAAAGTTTATGGCTTTACAGTCAAATTCAAAACCAAGTGTCAGTCACATTCAGGCAGCTGAAGATTAGTGGACGACAAATACAGAGGCAAGGTGCTGTGTTGACATTTCTGAGACAGTGTTCCAAGGGTTTTACAACAGTTTCCTCTTCTCAAACTCCTTCAGAGAAAGCAAAAATACAGACATATTACAATTGTGACAAAAATTTTCCAACAGGCTCTCCATTTCAAAGTATCTTTTTAAGACACAGGCAAAAATACCCCAGAACGAGGGCACTTAGGGGAAAATGATATTCCAAGTCACTCGGGTTTGGATCTGTTTAAAATTTCACTAAGCCATATGTAGGCTTTAACTTCCCATTTAGATTCATTCATAACCTTATTTTCACACTGCGATTTGTATTTGTTGACAGTTTTTTAAATAATAAAGTACACTGCAGTGAAAATATTGACAGTCTTACACCCTCCATACATTATTAAAATTATCTGCCTAAACCAAAAATCAGAGTTCATATTTAGGAGAAAAATTATACACATTTTATATAAGTAAGTCTTCACTTCTGCCTTTATCTCAAGTGAAGCTGATTTCTGGAATTGCCAAAGTTTGAAAAAATGGTAACAGCGAACCATATCCACTTCCCTCAATCATTAAACAGAGATTTCTAATGACTCATTTTTTAATCAGAAGCCTGCTACGACAACAGAGAAGTCTTAGTACCTAGTTAAAACTGAGTGTGAGTGGATTTCACAGGAGAGCAGAAGGAAAATATATCCCTCCTCTTAGACCCCCAGAAGAGCTCATGAAGGTACAGGAGGAGGAAAAGAGTCTGTTGTGAGGAACCTGTAATGCACTACCACTTTAGCCTTATCCAATTCAGATGTTGTCAAGGCTCTCTTATTATCCCTTGCTGTGTTCTAACACTCTTGCAGTGAATTCTTCCCACGGTGCTGCTAGAGAACAGCAGATTGCATTTCAGTTCTTTCAAGATGCAACTAGACTGGGTAAGGCTGATGAGCGATTTTTCATTCCAGGGGTTTGAACTAAAAACACTCCAAAAATTTATTTTTGGAACTAACTTGAATTTTTCAATCAAAATTTCCAAATGGCCAGAATGAGCTTTTTCAACTTTTTGAAATTTTTTCCGTTTTTTCCCCCCAAGCCAGAACCCAGATGAATTGGTGAAATTTTGCTGCTATGAAAAATGCTTTTTTTTTTGGTGAATTTCCTATTTGCTGCAGAAGCTTCAGCCAGCTTTAGTTAACACCTCCATTTTAAAGTATGCAGAAATACAGCAGAACAGGTGCAAGTTTTCCACATATCTTGCAAATATGCTGTTGAATGGAGGCAATTATCCCAAAAAGAGGAGAGAAAAGCAGATATAGGTACAACAAGCAGTACCTCTCGTTATTAGGTGACTGTGCATATGTACCAGAAAATCAGGGCTAGACCCACCAGAGGACCTAGCAACTGCAGCTTTAGGTGACACAGATCCTTAAAACCCCTACTCAGCTATCACTGAACCCTGGAGACATCTGAAGTCCCCAAGACCCTAAACTTCCACCATTCAAGTCCATTAAGCATTCAACTTTTCTATCAGTGAGCATGTGCACAACCAGTTTGGACCCTTATTTCACACCTAAGCCCTAAGGTATCATCAAAATAGGCATTACCTCACTTATCCCACCTGTAGGGCCCAAATCCGTAGGCAAATTCTAATCATGTCTAAAAGAGCCTTATAATCTTGAGCCCTGGGGTTAGAGTACTCATCTGGAAGATCCAAGTTCACTCGGCCAGTCTGCCTAAGGTGGAGAACGCACTTGAACTTGGGTCTCCTATCTCCCAGCTGACTGCACAAACCACTGAGCTAGAGTGGTAACTCTCATTCTCTCTGGCCCAGCTTCAACACATCAGAATACCCTGTAGTCCAGTGGTTAGAGGAGATCCCTGCCCGTCTTCTCAACATTTCCACTGGCTATCTTAGGCAGCTCCATACTAGTGGGCTGGCTTTCACAGATCCCTTTTGTGGGCACCTAACTCTCCCTGGGACTCATGTAGGGAATCTAGGCCCCTAACTCAAGGCTGCAGTTTCCACCAGATGACAAGATGCATAGAAGTTGGCATTTCAACACCCAGCATATTACAATGCTGAAGTCCCTTCGTAAGTCTATGTGGGAGAAATCAGCAAGGAGTTGATCTTCTGTATGAGATACATGATTGTGCATATGTCCAGAGATGTGAAATAGCGTTCTTTCAAAAGCCAAAATATTTCTTCCTTAAATGGACATCAATAGATAGTTGTGGAAACGAGATAAGATGGTCCATGCATTGTTGGAAAATTACCCAGTACTTATGAGGTGAAAAAGTAAAGGGTGTTTTCTGATCTAAAATCAATTAAGGTTCATAGAACGTTTAGCTTCTGTAAAGTAAGAGTTGTTAGTCTGTTACTGAGCCAAATCTAATTCTCTGAATGTTGCTACATGGCTTTGACAAAGGAGAACATGGCACATAAAGCTGCTTGCACAAATAAAAACTCAGCTGCAACTGTTATTTAATGCCTTTTCTTTTGTTCAGGAGAGCCATTACAAATTGAGATACGGTTTTAATAGATTTAAATGAGGGAGTAGCGTATTAGACCTGTTGACCAGGAAAACAAAACACAGCTTTCAACTCTTTGTTGTTCTGGTTCCACACTGCACAATTCCATAATTTTAAAGCACATATGCCATCCATGTAACTAACCTTGTGCATAGTGCTACCCAGCTGGGCAGGAGACATGCTGACGACAACACCAGCACTTTGAAGAGCGGCAATTTTCTCCTTAGCGCCACCTTTTCCTCCAGCAATGATTGCCCCAGCATGACCCATTCTTCTGCCAGGAGGAGCAGTCAGACCAGCTATGAATGACACTACTGGCTTGACATTTGGACCCTGTGGTGAAAGAAGAGACACTTAACAGGAAAGAGATGTACCACTTCCAAGTACTCTTGGGGGGGGGGGGGGGTGATGGAGGCAAGAACTAAACATCTAAATTCCAGAAACCCACCCAGGTAAATGACATGGAAGCACTGGCCTGGGGTGCTTAGAATGGCTTCTCTCAGAAAAAGTGTGTATGTAAACAGCAATCATGAATGTAAAAGAGTTCTTCTATAGATCAGCCATATATGGGTCACACAACCAAAAAATATTAGCTGTGAAGGTCCCAAGATATTAGAGAGACAAGATGAGAGAGAAAATACCTTTTATGGAACCAACTTGTGCTGAGAGAGACAAGCTTTCAAGCTACACAGAGCTCTTCTTCTAGTAGGCAGCATAGTAGAATCAGAATCAAAAGGTACGCTCCAAAGAGCTGGCTTTAGCTACATCTTCTGCACTTCCTAATAATGGCTTTTTATTAACTGAGAACTAAGTAAGTTTCTCTACAGTAGAAAATGATTAAAAGAAGGTGCATAATGAATAGGATCTTTTGACATGAACAGCACATTCTCTTAAACTTACAGAATTATTTTCCTTCAAGAATGCTGCTGCATCTTCTTCAGCATTGCCTCCAATTTCACCGATTAATATGATCCCCTCGGTAAGGGGATCCTTCAGGAAGACATCAAGACAATCAATAAAATTAGTTCCATTGAAGGGATCTCCCCCAATCCCTGAAAGGAATTAAAACACAAAACACACATGCATGTGAACATGAATAATCAAGATAAACAAATTTACATTTCAATCTTTATTATTGATATTATATTGGCACTGAGAGGCCCGCAAGATCTGAGCCTTTCTCTGCAAAGCATAGTGCTAAACAATATCTGCCCAAAATCCTTACAATCTATATGGATAAAAACTGCACAGAGTGGGATAAAAGGAAAGGTTTTTAAACCCGTTTTACAGATGGAAAACTGAGGCATCGTCAGATTAAGTGCCTTGCCCATGGTCATACAAGATGTCTGTGGGAGCCTCTCACTCCCAATCCATTTTCCAATCAAGTCAAAATACTGTTTGGAGGAAAAAGAAAAAAAAAACACAGTCACCAAACAAGTAATGGCAGGAATTTCAAACACTAGCTGAAAATAAAGCTGTGTCTCCACTGCCACGAAGATGGTAAACTAATGTAAGTTAATTCACTAACCAATCCCACTTCAGACAAGGCACAGGTAATTTTTACCTCTATGTAGTTAGGCATGGTCAGCCTTGGGTAGAGGGCATAATGAATGTGACTAGTGACCTAAAAGCTATCTTGCAGGATTTTACAAAAAGATAACTGACTTACATTTTTACAGTGAGATTTTTAACACATCTTTTTTGGCAGGGAAAACACAACCTAAAATGAAGAGCTCACCAAGTCTAGAGGAGCAATACAGCTAAGTCAGATCTTTTTAAAGTTTTAGATTAACAAACATTTTTGGTTATGTCTACATTTGCTAAAATGAGTTCAAATTAGTTAATTTGAACTAACTAATTCAAACTCATTTCAGTTAGTTCGAATTAGCTTAATTCGAATTAGCGATCCCCATTCATTTCAATGGCCGGTTAGTTCGAACTAAGAAATTAGTTCGAATTAACATGGCCACATTGGTTAATTCGAACTAGTTAGTTCGAATTAACCCTTTAGTTCGAATACCCTATTCGAATTTATTAGTTCGAATTAAGGAAGCCCTTAATTCGAACTAACTAAAGCCTAGTGTAGCCATGGCTTTAGTTAGTGCGAATTAAGCCTCCTCAATTCGAACTAACTTGCCAGTGTAGACATAGCGTTTGTGTCCCAATCTCTGCAAAAAGAATAGGAATTTATTTGACATGACAACTCCTTTCCCTTTAATCAGGTGTAAGGAACGTGCTTGGCACTGTCAGTACTGTACAGAGTCTGGGGACAAAAGAATGTCAGACAGCCGATCTGACAGCATCAGCCTAAAGAAAGCCTGTCTTTCCCACACTGGACTTCTAAGCCAAGAACGCGTAGGAGAATCTGCTACTAACAAGTACTAAACTAATACTGTGACAAACATTTTAAACACTGAAAGGGATTAAGACCAACCCGAAGGCTAAGGTACATCTACATTTGAGCTGGCAGGTGTGATTCCTAACTTGCATAGATGCACCCAAGCTAGTGCTGCTCCAACTAGTGCCTAAAAATAGCAGTTTGGCTGCTGTGGCACCTCAGGCTAGCCACCTGGGCCCCTGGATATGTACTCTGGCACTCAGTGGACACACCGCTACTTTTAGCATCAGCTCAAGCAGAACTAGTGCGGGAATCGCACCTCCCAGCTCAAAGGTAAACACATCCTAAGATTTGTATCATTTAAAAACAAAATACGTAAAGCACCTCTGAGCTCTCATGAGTTTCTTTTTGCGCTTTTGGCTGAGCATCACATCTTGATTTTTATTCCATGAACATATGATGTCTCTGGGGCATGGATTGCCCAATGTTGGCAGAGAGCCTACCATAAAAGGACCCCGTCCTGAACGGGTCTTGAAGGTAAACAGAAATTACAAGTAAGGGCTACATTCTCCAATAGTGTAAATGGGGTGAAACTCTGTTTACACCAGGCCTCAACAAATGTGCTGCACACGAAGGGGCCAGCACAAAAACTAGAGGTGCCTCGTGTGCAGACTTGAAGGGGCCCCCCGAAAAACCGTCACCGTCAGCAGCGGTGCACAAAAGGCCCCTGCTGGCGGAAAAAAGCCACTGCCTGGGGTGCTTTTGTTGGTGGCTGGAGAGGGGAGGTGGGAGAAAGCATCAGCACCACTGGTTCTCTTTTTAAGCACCAAGAAGCATTTACCTTCCTGACTAGTTAGATGCCAGGGGCAATATCCTGGCTGCCATGGCGACCTGGCACCCGGGTTTTATCAAGCCCTGTGTTACACCAATAGAAAATTTGGCCCAAGAATTTTACTGAGATAAGAAGCTATATTTTCTTTGTTGTGCCTTAAAATTAAAATAAAACCACAGTATGTTCCTGCACATTGTCCATGCAAGACTACTTAGGCAAGGTTTTGAGAATTAGTTAACAAAAATGGGATTGTAATACTCTGCTGAACTGCAAGCGTAACTGAGGCAAAATGCCCGAGTTAGGTTGGTTAAAAGAGTGTAACCTTTCTAACCAAAATTAAAAGGCATTCAATAGTTTTCAGTGGTTCTTACACACAGATTGGGCCTGTCTCTCTTTAACGGAAGAG
Organism: Pelusios castaneus; assembly: GCA_007922175.1. Lineage (NCBI taxonomy): Eukaryota > Metazoa > Chordata > Testudines > Pelomedusidae > Pelusios > Pelusios castaneus. Next base: position 114,303 of record ML685901.1, on the reverse strand, counting down.
GTTTGGTGGAAGAAACCCACCAACACAGAAGGACTGTCCCAATCCAACTTGCGTCGTCTGATGTACAGCTTCATATGTGAGGGTGCCAGACCGTGACACGATACCTTAAAAGGAAGAAAACAGGGTCGATAGTATTGTATAGAAAGAGCTGACTTCTGGATATGCATTGGTTCACATGTCCACAGATATAACCGTAGATTACAGAGAGTATTTAATACTTCCCACTTATTCTTGTAGACACATGAAGATTAGATTTGCACACCCCACCCCACCTTGTTTTTTGACCCGCTTTCCTGATACTCAGTTGTCAGTAATCTAAAGCTGTCCAACAAACCAGCAGTACTGGCCAAGACAGCACTCCTTACAGTAGAGATTTACACATGGAGCCAACTACAAAGTTAAACTGATAAGGGCAGTGATTCTCAGGATTTTTTAAGGCTCAGGACCCATTTATAAATGTTGATGGCCTGTCACAATCCAGTAAATATCTTTAGAGAAAAAAAATCTAGCTTATGAAATAATTATGTTAATGTATATGTGGATAAGAAGTACTAAGTAAGTATACCATATGCACCGTTGTGGCAGCTCCTGCAAATCCTGTCTCACTGGATGGTTTGGATTTGGCTCAGTGCTTGGGGAATTGTAACTTCTAGAGCAGCTGTGCCATTCACGTGTGACCAGGCCTCAAGATGGGGGGGCAGATGGACCAAATCTGTGGAGTGATCCCGTGCCCTGAAATAGTAGGTTGCAGTGCTACTCCCTCAGATTTAGTGTGGTTGACCCTTAACATCGTTAGAGAGGGGTAGCTGGGCGAAATTTGAGCACCACTGTGACCATGTAACCATAGATCACAATGCCCAGAGCAGGGAGCTCAGCCAGATTCACAGGACTGGAGCAGCTGTGTGTGTGTGAATAAGTCAGAATAAGAGGCAGAACAGGAACGCCCTCAATTCAAGATCTAACCACACCCCAAGGCTTCCCACACAGCCATTTTGGTCATGACCCAAAAATCAGACTGCCAAAACGTCTCAGACTGGCATATTTGCTTGTTGCCCAAAAGATATTATACTGTTCTCCATGCAAATAGTTAATGAACTCCTGGCTTAACGTGGCTGCAATTCAGTGGTCCATGAAAGGAGGTACACTTTTTCAAAAAGCACACGTGCAGTATTTCAAAGTATTTTGGGGATCCGGTGGAATGGAAAGCACTGAATAAATGTAAGATCAACTAATATATTTGCTTCTTTAACTTATCATGTAATTCAAAACTTACTAAGGCCTCACTGTACTAGAGACCACACAAATATGCAAGAAAGTCCCTTCCAAAAATAAAGTCTAAGATGACAATCTATGAATAGCTATGCAGGGAGAGATGGACAATCCTATCTGTATTACACTTTAAATTGAAACATATGAAGCTTTCCAGGGCAAGAAAGACAGCCTCTGCATTTTGTATGTATAGGAATGGGCAGAGTGTTAGAATGGGATGGGCAGAGGTGACTGGGAAAGTAGGAGGGCCAACACCCAAGAAACACACAGCACAAAAAGTTAGGGAGAGGGGTGCAAAGGCGTCAGAAAGCTCACATTTACACTTGCAAAACGGTGCTTCCACTGGTGGTGGGAAATGCAGATTTAAGGATTAAGAAGATTTAATTTTACTTCATAAGCTTTGCACTAGGCTCTCAAACACTTTATGAGTACCAGTCACTTCTTGCAGACATTTTGAAGAGGTTTGATTCAGAAGAGAATGCAAGACAACTTCAGCAGACGATGAAACCATCACAAAGCAATGCTTTGTGACTATTAAAAAAAATTTATCTACAAAGAGCATAACTGCACTTGTCTTTGATTTTTCAATTTCAGGCTTATGGCTACTTTCAAAACGAGAAGTGTGACCCAAATGCTAATACTCCCTGCTGCATCCAGCTTCTGCTTTCACCTTTGTAAGTGGCAAAGATAATTTGTACAGCAGTGACACTGAACACAAGAAATATTTGCAGCTTAATTAGCTAGCATAGCCCTCTCCTGGTTTTGACTCAGCATGACCCAAATGTCAGGTAGGAAGCACCATCTCACATGCAAAAAGCTTGTGAAGAATGACATCAGATGATGCACAGTTCTCAAGACGAACCAAGTATACTCTATCTACAGTAAAAGCTCAGATGCTTTATGTTGAATAGTGCCTAGTTTACATGGCATACTGTATATTGTAGCTTTAACCAAAAAAAAAAAAAAAAAGCTTCTAGAGTTTTAAGAGGAGAGCAAGAATCAAGACTCCAAATGTCCATTCTTGACTGGGCCATTGACCCAATGTGTGAAACTGGGTACGTCACAGCCAGTTCAGTCTAACCCCCCCCAACCTTTTATCTAAAATATTCCGTTATTTATCATGTATTCATCATCATGGTATATAAGGGCAAACAAATCAACATTCGTTCAGAAACCAATTTTCTTCCCTCTCACGATATATCCCAAGGATTTTAGTGTTCTAAAGTTCCTTTCTTTTAAAACTGTCACCAGAATGTTGAGAGAATAAGCATTTAGGAATCTGGGTCTTTAAAATCCTCTGATCATGCTTTGTATAGACATAGCTCTTTTTAAGAAAAAAGGCGTCTCACATTGGCTCAAGAATCCTTTCTAATCCCTTGCTTGCATTACTACTGCTCAAGAAATGTCTGTTGCAGAAAAAAAAAAAGGGACTTCAATCTGCAGAATTGTCAGTTTGGTTCTACTGACCATTGCTAAATTCTTTTAAAGTTGTTACACCACAAATCTATTGCTATGATAAAGCAACTTCTGTCAGTGTCAGCTGATGCTTGACTATGGGAAAAAAAAACCCAACAAAACCTTACCAATTCTTCCTTTCTTGTGAATGTGGCCTGGCATGATACCTATTTTGCATTCTCCAGGCTTTTAAAAAAGAAAAGAAAAGAAATATCAAATATTTTAAATAGTCACAACAAAAAAGTCTCCAAAAAACACTAAAATAAATGTTTGTTTGAAACACTTACATTGATGACTCCGGGGCAATTTGGACCCACTAGTCGAGTCTTATCCTGGCGGATTAGTCTATGTTTAACCCGAACCATATCCTGCTGTGGAATACCTTCTGTAATGCACACAACTAGGGGGATTTCTGCATCAACAGCTTCGTTAATTGCAGCAGCAGCAAATGGAGGAGGCACATATATAACAGAAGCGGTGGCACCTGTTTGTTCTTTCGCCTGAAACGTGCATTAACAAAAAGCATATTAAACACTCAGTAAACCTTAAGAGTACACTGGGCAACTTCAAATACATCTATTTAAAGATTTATGATAAAAACTAAAATCAGAAGTTTCAAAGTCCATGGTCACCTGTTTGGTGCACAGCAATTTCGTTCAGGTTAATGGGAGATAAATGGAGTAGCTGAAGAAATAATCCCTAAAACAAGTTCATCTTTCAGGGAGTTTATACATTATACAGTTAAGTGTCCTCTTCAATCCGTTTATTCATTCAGTTTTAATGATATATCTATCAAGAGCTAAAGTCACAAAAGATATCTAAACATTCTCTGTATAAAATAATGATAAATTAACACCAAATAACATCTAGGCCCTTATTTATATGCACAACTGAAAAAAGTAACTTTTAAAATGAAAACAACTCTAACTTGACTAAGTGCTTGTGCCCACTATTAAACAGACACTAACCACAGACCATCTTGGTTTTATTTCTCACATATATTTAAACCAAAAATGTAACCATGTCTCAACTTTCAGATTTGGTCTCTCTTCAACTCTGGATGTTAGCCAAGTTCTTGTGTGTTCAACTTTAAATGTCCTCCCACCCCATCTTTACTGGTAAGTACTTCAACCACAAAGATAAGATTACCTCTTTCACGGAGTTAAAGACTGGCAGGCCCAGATGAGTTTTGCCCCCCTTTCCTGGGGAAACACCTCCTACTAGTTTGGTGCCATATTCTAACGCCTGTTGGCTGTGAAAGGTGCCCTACAAGAGACACATAGGTATCTTCAGAAGATGCAAGCCAGGAAGAACACTTTTATACACCTTCAAATAAAACATTTAAAAATTTTTCCAGGATGCCTGCCCTAGAAAGCAACTTATGAAACTGTAATTAAGGCCAACAATAGGTCAACAAGGTAAAGCAACAATTAGAAGCATACGTTAAACTCTAAATAAAATATAAACTACAAGGTTCATATGTGTCATCTAAAAGGCTTGTGTCAATGTATGTTAAATTGCAAGTCTGTCAAACATTCTAAAGACATATAATCTTCTAAATCAAAATATTGTTTAAAAAAGGAAACCCAACTGATTATTCACTGTAAAAATTGTTAGAAAACAAACATATAATCCAAGCAACTTTAAAGTTGTAAACTGAGAAAAGTTTTGGATGAGATTTAAAAGAATAAGGAGTGATATGATGCCTTGAAGGGAAATAAATAAGTCCAAGGTTTCAGATAAATGAGGCAGCATAACTGAAAACATCGGAGCATGTGAATGGAAAGGGGGTTACCAGGAGGGAAGAGTGGAATAAGTTCCTGAAGAGATCTGAAAGTCAAGCGAGGAAATAATGTATGTGGAAAAGCAGTGAAGAATGAAGGAGATATGATCTCACTTTCTGAAAAAAAATAATCTTCCTACAGCATTCTGTACCCCTTGGAGTTTAGTTTTGTTAAAACGAAGAAATCAGTTATCAAGAAAAGGAGTTATTTGCATTATAGTTACACAATATGTAAGGGGTGACCAAGCTTACTGACTTCCTGAAATCCCCCCCTCCACTGGGCAGAATCTTCTAGCCCCACCACTCTCTGCTGCAGGGCACAAACTCCGTGCTGGTGGGTGGAAATGGGGAAAAGGGGTAACAAGGGGCTCTGTGAACTGTTCTAACTGTAAATGACCTTCAGAATACAGCATGCCTTTTTTCTTTACTATCCGAACAGTTACCTACTATTTTGCGATGTGGAGACTAAGTCGATTCTCTCCTGCCAATACATTTTCAAACAGTATAGCAGAGACCCACATTTTATTTTCCAAATGGGCTTTAATAGATCAAACACATGATAAATAAGTAAGTATAAGAAAAATCAACACTGGCAGTCGCTACTAATTCATATCAATGTATTTTTTCCTCATTCAAATGTATAACAATGAAAGAATGTGAAAAAAAGATTAAATGAATTAAGATGACAACAAGAATTATCCAGATTCCCTGTGGAAAATAAATTCTTAATTTAAAACCAGAGGCACTGTCTCAATGATAACAGTATTTGAATGAACAAACACTAACCAGAGAAACCAAAGAGCCCAGTTGCTGAATTTGAGCATGAACTGGACTGGAAAGTGTGGGATTCCATGTTGCTGTCACAAATTAAATATACAAAGAATAGAGTGACTACACAAGGCAACCTCTTATTCAGAAGACACAAAGGTTTAATTAACACATCATGGAGGATTGGTTCTAAAAAGATAAGGATGACAGTCAGTGGAGTCAAACAGTTACAGAATTACACAATATGGTTTTGCAGTGTAGCAACGCACTATGCTTGAAGTAAATATCCTTTAGCAATGAAGAACATTTCCCTTTATCCAGAAGATAATTGAGCAGAAAAAATTCAAAGCGGGAAACAGGAAAGCAGTTTCTACAAAAATATATTTTCCACAGAACTCTTTAAAGAAATAATATACATTGTACAAGTTGACAGTGTGAAGTAATGCAAATAGAAATATAATAAGACAACCCATCTTTTTAAAAGTCTGCATTTGCTAGACAGAAAGACATATACACAACAAATTAGATCAAAGATAATGAACACCTGTTAAATCACGTGGCTGGTCAATTTTTGCATTTAAAATGTTACATTAAATATTTCACCTATACCAAAGATACACACCTGTTTGCCAGTAAAACCCTGGCAGATGACCTTTGTGTTTTTATTGATATTAAGATGTTTCCGTGTGGCTGAATACGAACAGTGACGTACTCCATTCTGCTGCACTGAAGAAAAAAATAGAAAGAAAAAAGTTAATGGCTTGTTTCCAGAATCTTTACTTAACCCTTGTATATGGCCTTACAAATATTACTGAACTAAGCCATTCAATACCCCATGAATCAGCCAAGAGTCCATTTAACAGATACAAAAAAGGACAGAGTCTGAGGCTCAGATTTTCAGAATCCTTTTAATTTTATGCATCTTAGGCCTGATTTTCAGGGACACTGAACACTTACAGCTCCCACTGACTTTGTCTGGAGTGTAGCAGTTTAGCATGCAAAAAACTGGGCCTTAACTTTTTGAAAATGTGCATCCAACAACACAGGCCGCTTTAAAAAATATGGCCTAAGACTTATTCCTGGCCACAAGGCAAGGCACTATCAGAACTAGGAATACAGCCAGCTCTAAACATCTAAAACATCCTCAGCAGCAGTGAAGCACACTGTCAAGCTGACAATCCAGTGAGATAAGCTATTTTTCAATAGTTTCCTAGCTGCTGTGGCTTAGAAATCCCAAACTTAAAATCATGCTTAGACTCCTGCAGAAAAGGCAGACTCTCCAGCAACACTACCTTTCATTTAATTCAGCAAAAGGCTGTTTGCCTGCATGTCTTCTCTCTGCTTCCAACAACCTAAAAGATACACAGCTGAAGAAAACTAAAGAGTACACAGCATGAATACTAAAAGGAAATGGGATTCACTGCCCTCCTATTGAATATACGGCATTTTATTGTTTCATCACCAGATGGGTGGCAAGGCAGAATTACTTTTCATGTTCAAGTAAATTAAGGATGAGAGCTGACTAAAGAAAAGAGGGACAGATCGTTCACAAAACCATTTGCAAAAAGTTCAGAGCTAATGGAGAATTTCACTCCCATCACAAGCCTTGACTAGCTGAGAAATCCTCCATTACTGGGAGGTATTTAATGGCACATTCTAAAAGGGAACTATATATTCCTAATACACAGCAGAGCTAATATTATATATTGCAAGAGATGCGGTGCTGTTCAGATATCTAAAATCTTAAAAAGGAAAATAATATTGACGGATGAACTTTAAGAAAAAGGGGCAAGTAAAATAAAGATATCCTATTTAGAAAGTCTTTTAGGTTTGAATAGGCACATAATCAAGTATGCCTGCATGGAAGCCACATTATTTAGAAAAGAAAAGAAAAGAAAAAGAAAAAGAAAAGAAAAGACCATAGTATGTAGTGTCCCCAGCTGGGAAAACAAGAAACACAAAAGAAAAATAATTCTTTAATTCAACACAGGCTCTTATCACTATATAAATATGTATCTGTCTACTTACCACTACAGGTTAGTGACATAAAGGCCCAGTATAGGAATTGCGCTGAGCCATTATATAAAGCTTATTAGTCAAGGTTTCCTTTACAAAATATTTAAAACCAGGGAGTTAGGTGGTGGGTTTTTTCCCCACAAAGAGGCTTAATGGGCAGTAATCCTGCAGAGATTTCTCTTTGCAAAGAACTTTATAAAGATTACTCCCATGTAAGCTTTACCTCCATTCAGCCTTAAGGATAAACCACTGTCAAAATAAATGTATATACTACTATTAACTCCAGCCTTATTTTCCTAGCTGGCATTATAGTCTCTTTCCTACTTTTCAGTCATGCCAAATAACATGAAGAATTATAATGGCAGCTGTCTATGTCTGATTCCCACCTTCTAGATACAAATCTATCTGCTTTCTGAAAAAAACATTGTGGAAACAATGTTACCCAATACTCTACATAACAACACCCAAACATTTATTCCTAGCAGTAAATAAAATACCATTGTACTTTAAAGGGAAAATGGAGGATCACAGTAAACAACAGAACTTTTGGATACATGTATCACCCTGCTGGAAATTAAAAAAAAAAAGTCTATGCAATGGGTCAGTTTAATGTATGTTTTTGTCTACTTGATCAATATCTGCTGGAAGCAGTATGCAAGTAAGTATTACTAGAAATAATGATGTTCCAGAAATTTAAGTATTAGGAGAAATATTAAGACATAAATCTTGAGGAAAAAAAGCCACAATGAAGTCTTTGTCTGAAGCTCTTATAAACACATTGAATGTTATTTTAGGGTAATCTTTAGAAGTCCAAGGTTTCAATCAAGGAAAAATGTTTGTTTTTTTCTTTTTAAATTAGTGAGCTATACGTGGCCACTCACCTCTGTTTAAACCTGGTTTACATAAACTATAAGGGCAAACTAAACAGCTATAAGTGCAGTTTAAATGAAGGCAAACATCCACAAGAAGTTACAATGGTTTTAAAAAACAAACCAACAAACACAAAACAAGAGAGTATAACTCTATTTTCAGTCCAGGCCTAAGTATGGTGGAATCTATGTATGCCTGGCCATTGAAAGCATGCCCAGAGCCAAAAAAAGGTCCTTGAAGTTTCATCTCCTCTATATAATCCTGTCTAAAGAATCATTCCTACATAGTGGTTAGTGTTTTAAAGTACATTTATAAAAGATCCTTTTGAAAGCCCTTAATATTCTGACCCTTCAAAGGTGAACAGGCATAATTGAAACATCCATGATTCGTTTCCCTATCAAATAACATTGTTCTGCAGCTTGGAAAAGCGCTGAGCAATCACAGAGTCAGGATCTGGAGGTATTCATTAAGAGAAATCAGATACAGAAGTGTGATGGGGCACAGAAGCAAAGGCACTCCCTTGAAGCAGTTGAGCTAAGGGTACAATACTGGAAATCCAGAGTGTTACTGCAATAGCCAGGTGATGGGCTAACAGATAGAGGAGAGACAACAGAGTCTTGTGGCACTTTTAAAGACTAACAGATTTATTAATCGCATGAGCTTTCGTGGGAGAAAATCCCACTTCGTCAGACGCTTTGAAGATAGGAAAGTTACAGAGTGGGAGGAAATAAAATGCAGGGGAGTGTATGACATAGCATCAGGTCAGGCTGTAACAGCAAATCAAAATAGGTGTTAGGATTCAAAACACTGGGGAACAGCAGTGGAGAGAGGCTTCCAATTTCAGACACCTACTGCTTGGAAAATGGAGCCCCCAACAGAGTCCAGGGATAAAACACTGGTGCAGCTCTAGACATTATCTCCTCCTCTGTCTCTTCTGCATCAGCTAGGAGAGCTAGTCAACCCCGCTCCTGTATATGCGTTTGGCTACATTTAGTGCATGGCACAGATGACCAATAAAATCTCCAAGCCCTACATGAGGTGAAGGAGAGACAGGAAAGGGTGGATAATTAATGCTTTGGGGGAACTCTCTTCCTCATCAGATTTTGTTATTTAAATTATAGTGTCTTTTTAAAACTCAACCCTTTAAAAATAAAATTTGAATTTAACACAGATTATTTTAAGGCCTAAACTTATTCTAATTTCTTAAAATATTTACATTAAAAAAACAGAATCCACGAGCCTCTATCAAAAATTAACTCAACAGCTGCTTTTCTATATTAGGAATCAGGGAAAAAAACATGCAACTTCTGAGGTCAAGCTTTATAAATATAGCACAACAGGTTATGTATTATATATTGTTTTATTTGATAAAAATGCATATGTGCTTCTCTGTATTTAATTAAATTTCAATCACACTAATCCAGCCTGATACATATGAGCAAAACATCAATTTAGTGAAATATGATAGTAGCAAATTTTTAAATAGTTTATTGAATTGCAAGTTGGTGTTATAGCTGTTCTTCAACTTCGTCTTGTTTCATCAGTCAGGATCAATAGCTCTAGGTCTCTGCCACCAAGCATTCTTTCAAGTACCTCTTCCAAGGACACCAACCTTCTTCGTGTCACAGAAATGTAGAGCTGGCCCCTTGAGAGGTCTAATCCAATCCTCTGGCTGAGGCAGGACCAAGTAAAGTAGATTATCACTGACAGATGTTTGTCTAACCTGTTCTTATAAACCTCCGAAAATGGGGATTCCACAGGCTCCCTTGGAAGCATAGTACAATACGTAGCTAACTTTACAGTTTGAAACTTTTTCCTTTTACTTACCTTACACATTCTTTGATGCAGATTAAGTGCATCACTTCTTGCCCTATCATCATCGCACACGGAAAACAATTGATCACAGTTGTCCCTTAGATCACCCCTCAACAGTCATCACATGCCCTCAGTTTTCTCAAGGCGGAACATTCCCAGGTTTCTTTGGTTTTTTTTTTTTTTAAACTTTTTCTCATAGATAAGGGTTTCTAAACATTTTATCCTTTTTGTTGCTCTCCTCTGCACTTTCTCCAATTTATCCACATCTTTCTGAAGTATGGTGCCCAGAACTAGACACGATCATCTAGTAGAGGCCTCCCACTGCTGAATACAGCGTGATAATTACCTACCGTGTCTTACATACAACTCAGGTGGATACACCACAGAATATTAGCCTTTTTGAAACTGCATCACACTGACAACTGGTACTCAGTTTGTGATGCATTACAATCCCCAGATCTTTTTCAGCAGTACTACTGCCTAGCCAGTTATTCCACATTTTGTAATTGTATACTTGGTTTTGCCTTCCTAAATGAAGTACTTTGCTTGAATTTTATCTTGTTGATTTCAAATTAATTATCTTATTTGTCAAGGTAGTTTTGAATTCTAATGCTGTCCACCAAAGAACTTTGCAACCCCTTGCAGGTTTGGTGTCATCTTCAAATTTTATAAGCTCTCCACTCTGATATCTAAGTAATTAATGAAAATATTGATTGTATTGGACTCAGGGCTGACTCCTTTGGGACCCCACTAGGTAAACCCTCTCAGTTTGATAGCAAACCACTGATAATTACTGAATATAATCTTTCAACTAGTTGTGCACCCACAGTATAGTAATTCATCTAGATCGGGGTCGGCAACCCAAAAGAAGAGCCATTCCCCCACAATAAACAAGTATTCCAAGAGCCACATACAGTTGTGCCACTCCCTGCCCCACCGCCTGCCCCTCTCCACCAGCATAGCTGAATCCCCTCTCTCTCCCTGCCCAGCTACAGCCCCTCTCCCTCCCTAGTCTGGAAGCAGCCCTGACTTGGGCCCCCCTGGCCAGCCCGAGGTGCCACCCAGCATCCCCCCATGCCCAGCTGGCCTTCCAGCTCCTAGCAGTACCCTCTCACCTCCCGCCAGTGCAGCTGACCCTCCTGGTATGCCCACCCAGCCCCGAGACAGCACACGCCCTCCCCTATGGCTATACCTCCTCCCTGCCCAGCGCCAGGTGGTTAGACCTCCTCCCACCTCCCCAAGCATGGCTGGCCCTTCTGGAGCTCAGCGGTCCCTCCCCCCTGAAGCTGGGGAGCAGGCCGCCTCACCCCCAGGCTCTGGATCAGGCCCGCTCAGCCCTGGGGTGGCCTCTCAGCACTGCTGTTGCAAACCCCTGATCTAAGCCAAATATCCTAGTTTGCTTATGAGAGTCACATGAGGCTGTGACACAAGCCTTACTAATATCAAGATATATCACTTCTACTGCTTGCCCCCATCCTCTAGGCCAGTAACCTTGTTAAAAACAGCGAGAGTCCCGTGGCAGCTTAAAGACTAACAAATTTCTTCGGGCATAAGCTTTCGTGGGTTCCAACCCACTTCGTCAGATGCAGCATCTGACGAAGTGGGTTGGAACCCATGAAAGCTTACGCCTGAAGAAATTTGTTAGTCTTTAAGCTGCCACAGGACTCTCGCTGTTTTTGCTGTACACAGACTAACAAGGCTACCCCTCTGAAAATTATTAAAAACAAATATTAGGTTGATTTGGCATTATTCCTTCAGATATGTAGTGTTTACAAATCTATTATCCTCTAGGGGCTTACAAATTGATTTAATAATTTGTTCCAGTATCTTTCCAGATATTCAAGTGTGGCTGACTCATCTTTTTTTTTTTCCCAGGCCTTCTTTGTTCACCCTTTCAAAGACAGGTGCTACATTCGTCCTTCTCCAGTCCTCATGGACTCCACCCATTCTCTAGGAGTTCCCAAAGGTAACTGCTAATGGTTCTGAGATTGCTTCAGCTAGTCCCTTGATTATCCTAGGATAAATTTAATCAGGGTCTGACTATTTAAATATATTTCACTTATCTAAATATTCTTTATCCTGTCCTTTCCCTATTCTGGCTTGTGTTCCCTCTTGTTGTTTAATATTGATTGTATTGAGTACCAATCACCATTAACCTTTTCAGTGAAGGTTCAAGCAAAAAAAGGCATAAAACACCCCAACCTTCTTGAATTCAAAGAGTTATTCGCTCTCCTTCCCTGCTAGATAGAGGACCAACATTTTCCTTCATCCGTCTATTACCTCTTTGTATTTAAAAGGTAGTAAGAAGAGATTTTTTATGTTCCTTGCCAGGTGTAACTCGCTTTGTGCCTTAGCCATTCTGATTTTTCTCCCTACATGCTTGTGCTATTCTTTCCTACCCCTCCTCAGCAATTCATCCAGGTTTCAGCTTTTTGTAGAATTTCTTTTTGATTTTCAGGTCATTAAAGATCTCCTCATGGAGCCACAATGGCTTCCTATTATTATTCTTATCTTTTCTTAGCAACAGGATAGTTTGCAGCTGTGCCTTTAATATCATCGCCTGGAGAAACTGTTAGCTCTCCTGAACTACTTTTTCCCTTAGATTTTCTTCTCATTGGATCTGACCTACCAGTTCTGAATTTGTTAAAATCTGTTTTTTGGAAGTCCACTGTCTTCATTCTACAGCTCTCCCCTTCTTCAAATCATGAAATCTATCATTTCATGACCACTTTCACCCAAATAGTCCTAAACCCCCAGATTTGAACCCAATTCCTCCCTTATGGTAAGAATCAAGTCTAAAATGGTTGTTCCTTCCTCCTAGTTACTTCCTGCACTTTCTCAAACAAAAAGTTGCCCAATACATTCAAATAACTTAAAATTTTCAGTATGTTTTTTGGCATATTACTTTTCCAAAGATGTCTGGGTAAAGTTCTCCACTACTATCAGGTCTTGTTTTGGATATTTCTATTACTCATTCTAGAAATGATTCATCTGCCTCCTCTTCCTCTAGATCCCAACCATGAGTGTACTTTACTTTTCTTCCTTTTACCTTTCTCAAGAGATTTTCAAATAGTCCACCTCTCACCTCCTTCTGGACTTCAGAAGGCATGTACAGATCCTTGATGTTTTGCTGCGAAGTCTCAAACCATTTTCTTACCAATATTTGTTGTGGATTTTGTCCTGGGACTACAAACCATTATATTCCCTGGCCCTTTCCACAACAGTCATGCAAAGTCTTTGCATTTCACTTCCAGGGGACACCCTAACATTATACTGATAACTTATGGATCTTTGTCTTCAGAAAGTGTATGCGTGAATGGTATAGCTTCTACAAATTGGCTGGTCAGGCTTGATGTTCTGGGTTTGAAACGTAAGACTCTTCTCCTAGGAGGACTGCCTACCACACCTAACAAACCCCTATCTGTCCAGACAGAAGCCAACTTTCATTCCTTCAAATTGCAGAAGGACACAACAGAGGAACCTAGCAATATAGCTATTTTCCATCTTGTTTAGTAGCTCAGCTCAGTTCCCAAGCTAATATTTGCTGAGTAGATTTGTCAAGCCTTGCCTGTTCAAGAAGGGCACTTACAGGGTAGGGTGCCTGTCTCAAGTGTTTGCCCCTCCACCCATTTAACAGAAAGCCATCTCAATTAAGCAATAAGTTGTCAGTCCTTTGAGAAGATGCTTTAAAACACCTTCGATTCTGTATTTACTTCCAATTTAAATGGAAGATTATGTTCCAAAGATTAAGTTTTTCCCCTCAGGTTTTAGTAAAAGTATCCTACAGACATGGAAATTCCCAGCAATAAACTTGACAAGAGTGTAGGAGTTAGATAGGCCATTCTTGAAGGAATAAATTGTTATATATGTTATGAGAGTGCTATACTTACCACATCCAATGAAACCAGTACTAATGACTACCTGAACGAATGACTAGCAAAACCTCAGACTACCAGCCTCCGCATCTTCCCCTATATAATATATCCAGCATTAATATACATTTCTGGCCACAGATGAATCATATGGTTAATTAAGGTGCATTGAAATGGACCAGCTATAGCAGCCAAAAGCAAAGCTGCTCCAAATTTGAAGGAGTGTGAGGAGGAACCAAAACCCACAGACACTGTAATGAAACATTTCAACAGTAGGTGCTTTAGCTATGAGAGACCTGACCAGCAGCCTGCCCTACAACAGGTAGTCATTTTGCATAACGATTTCTCTTCATGCAAAGAGAAATGCATTCTTTTGATGACTACTGTTAACCAGTTGTGCTATAAACATCAAGCCCTGAACACATTTCTCTCTACATTAAAGACTAAACTACAGTGTTCAAGATAAACTTGTAGCTAAAACAAACTTATAAATTGATATAACTTATAGTAAACATGCAGAATCTCCCCCACCCCCATCCCGCAATGATTCCAGGAGTATCTAACCTTTAAAAACAAACACACACACACACACAGAATATTCCATGATTTCCCCACCCATTAGAATCCTGACTAATTTCAATTCAATTGTGCAGTAACGTCACTTATAATACAGAGCATGTTTGTGTGTACCACACACACCATCTCTAATGCCTCAACAGTCCACATACAAGTAGTGCTTCATTCTGACTTTCGAGTTAAAGTGCCATTCATTAGCATTTTACAGAAATTATTTCACAACTCCACGATTTAAATGCTGGGTCCCTACAATTAATACAACCCTGGGCATGTTGTAATATCATCAAGAACAAACAAGAACAGACTTCATACCTGTTTTACAATCAAAATCAGAAACTTATGATTAAAATCATTCTTGCATCACTGTGCAGAGTAGATTTATTAATTATGTTTTTATACAAAAATATGTTCCGTTTCAAAGTCCATATGGAAAAGGAACTATGTTAATGTGAAACTTTATGACAAGAGATGTTGTAAGGATAAGCATTGTTAATTGGAATTGTGTGATGGAGTATGCTGTTGGACAAAGAGCAAAATAACATGTGCAGTTAGATACACAAGAGTTTGGACTCCTGTATGGAAGTTTTACCTGGACTTCCCATTTAGTGTTTAGATATCTGCATTTGTCCACTTGTGGTTTGTTTTTTACTTTTTCCTTTTTTTTTTTTTTTTTTTAAATGTTGGCTCTAACAAAGTACCTGTTAACCAATATGTCCTAAATCTCTTCCCAAAAATTTCTTTTAAAAATAACTTTTGCGGGTTTTTTTCCCCCCTCTGAGGCCCTGCTGGAGTTCATAAATGGGGCAGAAAGGCATGTTTGTTTCAGGAAGAATGGAAACTGAGTTAGGATCCAATCCTGTAATTTAAAGAGCACGCCCAGATTGCTGCACCTGTATGGATTTCCAGAAAATTCAGTGGGGCTCTGCAGTTGACCATAAGAGATGAGTTGTAGGACAGATGCCTTAGGGAACATTTCTTCAATGGACCACACAAGAGTAGATCCCTGTGCAAACCTCAGCTGACTTCAGTCTATCCATTCAGAGCTCACTGCAGGATCATGTCTAACTTATTACACAGGGATAGAGTGAAACTTGCTATTCACAGCACTGACAACTGCACAAAGTAAACAAACTGGAAGATAAGGAGAATGAAGAGATACATTTCATTTATATTAATCTTAGGTGTTACCTGTAACTATTATAAGCATACAAATCTTTTAGGAAGAACTGTGATTTTCAAGTGTATTTAAACTTTCTATGAAGACAAAAGAGTCCTGTGGCACTTTTAAAGACTAACAGATTTATTTATCGCATATGCTTTCGTGGGAGAAAATCCCACTTCGTCAGATGCTTTGAAGATAGGAAAGTTACAGAGTGGGAGGAAATTAAATGCAGGGGAGTGTATGACATAGCATCAGGTCAGGCTGTAACAGCAAATCAAAATAGGTGTTAGGATTCAAAACACTGGGGAACAGCACATAGAGGAGGGGGAGGTC
>ML685901.1:0-97984 GCA_007922175.1 Pelusios castaneus | reverse complement strand
TTAGGATTCAAAACACTGGGGAACAGCACATAGAGGAGGGGGAGGTCCCCAGTGTTTTGAATCCTAACACCTATTTTGATTTGCTGTTACAGCCTGACCTGATGCTATGTCATACACTCCCCTGCATTTAATTTCCTCCCACTCTGTAACTTTCCTATCTTCAAAGCGTCTGACGAAGTGGGATTTTCTCCCACGAAAGCATATGCGATAAATAAATCTGTTAGTCTTTAAAAGTGCCACAGGACTCTTTTGTCTTTCTACAATAGACTAACACAGCTACCCCTTTGGAATTAAACTTTCTATGTTATTTATTTAAGACCTAATAAACTAAAAAACATTTCCTTTCCTTTCCAGAAATTCCCCTATTCAGTCAGGGCTGGCCTTAAGGTTAAGATTCTGTCTTTTGGGTATTTTTAACAAGAGTTCGGGACAAGTCATGGCAATAAACAAAAATTCACAGAAGCCCACAACTTGTTCCTGGCTTTTACTAAAAATACCTGGGTGAGAAGAGAGTCAACAGTCAGAGAGCTGTCAGGAGCTGACTGACAGCTACTTCAGCACTGCTGCTGATCCAAGCCTGGGGGACTAACCCAACATGCCCCGCTGCACCAGCAGCAGCCTTGGGGCTGGCCTACCCACCACTGCTCTAGTGGCTGACAGTTGCTACTCCAGCCCCAATGCGTTGGACCCTTGCTCCAGTCCTGCCCTAAAGAAGTCAAAGAATCCATGATCTCCCTGACAGAATAATATCCTTATGACACATAGGAGTTTAAGAAAGAGTAACAATTGACCATCTCGTTTTGCTGGCTGGCACAGCTCTACCCATCATCCTCCACAGTAATATAAAAAATTATATCCTAAAAAGGATGTTTTAACCAGTACATGTTTACTGAACTTTATAACTCACTGAATTATTATTTCTTTTTCTTTTTTTTTTCTTTAACAAAAGCACTGTTCACAACAAGTGTTACATATCAGAATCATAGAAACTGGACGGGACCATGAGAAGTCATCAAGGCCAGTCCCCTGCATTCATGGCAGGACCAAGTACCCTCTTAAACCATCCCTGACAGGTGCTTGTCTAACCTGCTGTTAAAAACTTCCAGTGACGGAAATTCCATAACCTGCCTAGGCAACTTATTCCAGTGGTCAATCACCCTGACAGACAGGAATTTTTTCCTACTGTCCAACTCAAACCTCCCTTGCCATAATGTAAGCCTATCCCCTCTGGTCCTATCATCGGCGGTTAAGTAAAACAATTTTTCTCCCTCCTCCTCATGACAACCTTTTAAATACTTGAAGGCACTTTTAAAGATAAGCCAATTTATTTACTGCATGAGAAAACCCCACAGACACTCTGACAAAGTGGGGCTTTTCTCCCACGAAAGCTCACGCGATAAATAAATGTGTCAGTCTTTAAAAGCGCCACCAGACTCCTGGTTCGTTTTGCTGACCTGGACGAACACAGCTACCCCTTTGGACCATTGGCACCCAACTTATTCCAAACAGATGCACAAATCTGCGGGAAGACAACCTCCCTGTACCACCTGAGCCGCCCCTACGAGCTGCCCCTCATGCCTAACAAAACAAAATGAGATACGACCTTGAATCCCTTCCTTGGTTTGCAAGAAGTGTTTTGTGCAGCACAGGAGCCCGTCTCTTTCGCCCCCCGACGTCAGGCCCCTAAAAGCGCTCACCCCAATAGTTCCCACCGAGAGAGCACTGCACTGGGGCCCACAAACCCGGGGCCCTTTTCCTGCCTTCTGCTCCTGACCCCCGCCACGCCCCACGCCGAGCACGTGGAGAAGAGCCGGAAACCGCTAGGCCAGAGTGGGGGGCAAAGTGGACCGACGGCTACTCCCCCTCCCCCACCCCAGGAGCCGGCGAGACCCAACACGGCCCCCGCCCCCACACAGCTTGCGGCCCAGCACGGCCCCCTCGGGGGCAGCCCCAGCCAGGCCTGAGGAGGGCAGTGGGGGCGGGAGGCCGACCCGGTACTCACGGCGCAGGACGCGGCCCAGCAAGCGGGAAGCGCCGCTGCACTGAGACATCGTCCGTCTCCTTGGCCGGCAGCGCAGGACCCTGCGGTCACCACAAGGAGCGACCGCGCGCGCACGCAGGCGGCCAGCGAGAACGCCGGAGGCGAAACCGCCCCCTCCGCCCGGCTCTCTGACGGGGCAGCCTCGCTCTGAGGAGGAGAGGCGGCGGCCGTCGCTGCTTGCGTGACGGCTCCGAAGCCGCGGGGAGGACCCCGCCGCGCGGGGGGTTATGGGGATTGTAGTTCTGAGGGAGGGGCAAGGAAGGGTAGAGGAGGTGGAGGGTTTGTCAGGGAGGGGCAAAGGATAAAGGGCGGAGCGAGGGATAATTTTCATTCCATCCATAGCAAATCAGGAGCTGCAGATCCAGTGGCTGAGCCCCCACCAGTATTCCCAGTTCCCCACCAGCTCAGCCCAGCCCTCGTCCCTTTGCAAAGTAGGGAGGTTTGGTGTGACAAGGCTTCCCGTGTTCGCGGGCACTCCTGTAAAACATCGTTAACAGGGTTGGCAATGCTTGCCGTTTTATAAGGTCCAAAGGGGTAGCCATCTTAGTCTAGTTCAGCACAACAAACCAGAGTCCGGTGGCACTTTTAAAGACTAACAATTGCAATAAATAAATGTGTTAGTCTTTAAAAATGCCACTGAACTCCTTGCAGTTTTATGGGCGCAGTCCGGCCCTGATCCAGCAGCACTCTTAAGCACTTGCCAAGCTTTAAGACTCTAAGAAAAGCCATTCAAGTCAAGTTTAAGGGACTTGGCTGCATCGGATCAGGATGGCAACTTGTTCACCGCCTTGCTGGAGTGAGTCCTTAGTTTGGACTACTCTCTAATTAAGAGTTTCCATATATTGTGCCAGGCTCTGCCATCCATAATTTTATGAAAATAAAAACCAACAATAACCAACCTAAACAAAGGAAAGATGATGAAAACTGGCCTGAAGAACTCTCTAAAGCAAAAAGTCTTCACTTAAGGCAAATATGATGATGTATTTATGTATTTGTATTGTAGCAGTGCATAGTGGGCCCAGACAGGAATCAGGGTCCAGTGTGTTAGGCACCATGCAAATATACAACAAAGAACACAAATTAAATATGAAAAGAAAAAAAAAAGATAATTGGGTACAACAAACGGATAGATGCAACACAAGGTAACAGTAAGATGATTACGATCAGCATAATCAGCAACGGTCAGAACACACCAGTTGGATAATCATTGTCAAAATGGTTGGAGATTAAATGATTTTGAAACAAATTGAGAAATAATGTCTACTACTACTCCTCACATATCTTGAAGTTTACTGATCCGGTTAATTTTAGTGGTGAGTGAATGTTTGGATAAATTAACTAATGACCCAAATCTTCAAAACTCAAACTGTTTTTTTAAGGGGATTCCTAAAGGTTGAGGTTTTTCTCCCAAGTTTCATGCACCTCTTTGTGGCCACCAGTAATGAAAGAGGAAATGCTTAAATAACCACAAGAAAGGCTCTTGTGAGATTTGCAGGCTGTCCAATTTTTGCACACTGAAGCAGGTTGGTCTTCAAACAGATGAGTTTCTAAACTTTTAAATTCTCATAAAAAATCCTCAGTCTTTGAAGGTTCATTCATCCATCACTTGTTGACGTATCTGCCAGATTCTCAGTGGAAGTAAGCCAGTATACAGCACATGCCCGTTTATCCCAGTTATCCAGGGGACATGCAAAACTTTTAGATAATTTGGTTTTCAGATCAATAGAACTGCTATTGTGAGCTGCAGTGTCACTGGTATAGAAATATGGTGAACAAAGAGAGTCATGCTGATGTTTGCTTAATACTTTGTGCTTTATTAAAGAGTGAAAAAACAACTGAAATGGTGTTAGGTCTCAGTAAATTAAAATAACAGATCATAACTGCCATCGAAATACAAAGCCACTGATTAGTGTGAACAGGCAGTAAGAGGCTAATTGGTAAGTTAATAGTGGGTGATTAACTAACTATAGTGAGGGGCCTCTGGATTCAGATAAATAGGATTTTAGGATAAAGGGAATTAGGATAACTGGAATTATGCTTTTTTCAACTGAAGTAAATGGATCTGCACACCAGTGTATACTGGATGAGAATCTGGTTCAGAATCTCTTTAGGCAATGAAGTTGAAATTTTCAAAGACACCTAAATTATTTAGGAGCACAAGCCTCATTGGTTATCATGGTGGGACTTGTACGCCTATATTACATAGGCACTTTTTAATATCCCATGCACATACTATATAGATGAACTTTATGCCATTAATGACTACATTTTTGTGTTGGAAAATTACTGTTGAACTATAACTTGGAGAAATTTGCTCTCACCCACAGAGGATTTTCCATGCTTACTATTTTGACAGAATAATTTAGGCAGGCAGAGGAAGGATTTGGTAAAAAGTTGTCAAGAGCAATGATCAAGCACGGAGGTCTGACAACTGCTCCCTCAATGCAGATAAAGAGAGAGCGCGCACCCTTTTTAAGGTATAAATAAGCACTCTGATTTTATACAAGCACATCTCAATGTAATCCATTCACTTTATGCCCATGTTACTAAGATCATAATGAAGTCTTAAATGCTAAATTAAGACTTAAAATGCTCATTTCTGATTAAATGAAATTTGGGGTGATGTTATACTGGTCTCTGGTTGACCATGACCTCCCTGATGCCCCCAAAACTTTTTCAGAGTCACTGCTTTCCAGGATAGAGTCCCCAGTCTTGTAAGTATGACCTACATTCTTTGTTCCTACACATTTACATTTACCCATTTTTAAAAGCATATTGTTTGTTTGTTTGCACCTAGTTTAACAAGCAACCCAGGCTGTTCAGCATTAGCGACCTGTTTTGCTCATTATTTACCACTCCCCCAATCTCTGTGTGATCTGCAAACTTTATTAATGATGATTTTATGTTGTCATTTAGGTCATCAATAAAAATGCTAAATGGCACAGAATCAAGAAATGATCCTGGTGGATTCTGGATACACACCAGTTTGATGATGATTCCCCCTTTACAGTTACATTTTGAGATTTATCAGTTAGCCACTTTTTAATCCATTTAATGAGGGTCATGTTAAGTTAATATCTTTCTGTTTTGTTTTGTTTTTTAATGAAAATTGTCATGTAGTACAAAGTTCAATACCTTACAGAAGTCGAAGTATTTTACAGTAAGACTATTATCTTTATCAACCAAAATTTTAATCTCATACAAAAAAGATAGCAATCTACTTTGACAGGATCTATTTTCCATAAGCCAATGTTGATTGTTTTAATTATATTCCTCTCCTTTAATTCGTTATTGAGTCCTCTAACAGCTGTTCCATTATGTTGCCTGCCATTGATGTCAGACGGCCAAAATTGTCATTACCTGGGTCATCCCCTTTACCTTTTTAAAATATCGGCATATTAACTCTCTTCCAGTCTTCTGGAACTTCCCTGGTTTCCCAAACCCTACTGAAAATCAACATTAATGAACCAGCGAGCTCCCCGGCCAACTTTTTTAAACCTCTTCAATGCAAGTTATTCCGGCCTGTTGATTTTAAAGTGTCTGACTTTAGTGGCTGCTGTTTAACATTCTCCTGAGATACTAGTGGAATGGAAACAGTGTTATCATATGACATGATCATACCTCTGCTTTAATTTTCTCTGAATATGGAACGGAAATAAGTATTGAATACTTCCACCTTTTCTTCATTATTATTGATAATTCTATCATTTCCATCTAGTAATGGAGCAATACATGGTCAGAATTCATTTTTGTCCCTAATATACTTAAACTTCTTATTGTTCTTAGCTCAGTTAGCCATGTATTTTTGCTTATGTCCCTTTGTTCTCCTTATCAAGTTACTTTAATTCTTTGCTTCTGATTTATATTCATTACAATGAACTTCCCTTTTCTTCCATTTGTTATTCTCTCTCTCTCTCTCTCTCTCTCTCACACACACACACACACATTTTTTTTTTATAGTTGTCGTTCATCTTCTGTAGACCACTTCAGGTGTTTTTTTTTTAAAAAAACCAATACAGTCTTCTTTCTTAATTATTGGTATCTAGCAAAGTGTTCTTAATTAATTATCAATTATCATTCACATTTTTCTTATTAAATTCTTCCTTCCAGTGTTATGACTCATAATTGTTTTCAGGTTTTTTTTCAATTGGTCCTTTTAAAGCTCCAAGTATATATCACTGGAATGGACTTTATTCTCTTTGCACATTATAAATATGATCAAATCATGACTATTTGTACCTAAGCTACCATTAATTTTTAGTTAGGTCAACAGTCCTCTGTATCTGTCAAGGTGAGGTCTCATACAGAATTCCCCCATGTTCGATGCAACACTTTTGGAGATAGGAAATTGCTACCTAAAATATTTAGTAATGCCAAGAATATGTTAGTATTTTAAAGATTGATGAGTCAAAAGAGTTAAGGAAAATTGTGAGGACTACTACGAGTACAATGTATTTCTGTCTTTCCAATCTTTGCAAGAAATATGTCAGATAAAGAGTAGATTTTTCTTCTTTTGTTTTATAATGCATCTACAAGTAAGAGACCTCATTTTAAAAGCAATATGAAGCTTGGAACAGAACCTTATGAAAAAAAAAAAAAAACCTATCTGGAGACACAGCTGGATACCACTTAAAGCCCCAAACAATTTCTCTCTCTTGCCTATGGCTTGCTTTTAACCTCATTTGAAAGCAGATATCCATGATATTAAGCACAGGATGGGGCTGGGAATTTGTCTTTTAGATAGTGGAAGGCAAGTAGAACAATATCCTGAACTTTTTCTACATGAAAATTCCATCATTAGGAGCTAAGGCAAATGCAACTACAACTTTTTCATTAGTAGCTAATTATGTGAAGAGGAATGGACCCACTCCATGCCCTAAATGCCACTCATCCGATGCTTCCTTGTCTTTGGAACTGCTGCATAATTAAGGGCCTTATCCATAGCCCATCAGGATAATTTAAACTTACTTAAATCAGTCCCTGAGACATTCTGGAAGGAAATCCTGCAGATCAGTACACAGCTAACAGAAAATACTACTGGAGAGATTTCTACAGTTGTCTATTGGGAAAAAATATTACAAAGTCTGCACCTAGATGCCATTCTTATTTATACACTATCGCTAGATAGATCGATTTCGAAATACAAGACGGGGACTTAGAAGGTCTGGGTTCAAATCTTGGCTCTGCCACATACTTTCTGTGTCACCTTAGGCAAATGATGTCATCTCTCTCTGACTTACTTTCCCATCAGTAAAATGAGGATTATATTACTGTCCTGTCCATAAGCTCTTCAGCGTACGGACTGCCTAGTTTTATGTGCATGCACAATAGCACCACAGGGCTTCAGTCGAAGAACCACGGTGCTATTGTGGCACAAGTAATAAAAAATAACATTAAATGCTACAAAACCCATAAGGAGCAAAGTGATTGCTGGGAGCCAGTAGCCTCCAAGTTACATTCCTGATTCTGCAGCTAACTTGTTCTGTGCCCTTGGGTCTGGTAATTTAGTTCAAACTCTGCAGCCTAAAGCTAGGCCTCAAAATCCATATGTAGATTCCTGAATAATTGACTTATCTGTAGCATGGATAATAAAAAGTGTGGTGAAGCTAAATTTATGTTTGTAAAGTTCTGTGAGACCTTCAGATGCTATAAAACAGGGGTTGCCAACCTTTGCCAGCCCCGCCCACCACATGTCAGTAGGTGCTGGGGGTGGGGCCAGGAGGGGTCTCCCTGCTGACTCCGCCCCCACACATGGCTCCTGTCCCCTGCTGGTCCCGCTTCCCAGCTGCGAGGTGCGGCCAGCAAGTGACAGGAGCCGCTACACGCACGGCTTTTGTGGGCCCAGCAGGGGAGGAGCAGCAATGCAGGGTGCCACTGAGAACAGGCATGAATGCTGGAGGTTGCTGACCCCTGCTAAAAAGGAACACAGTATTGATATCATCAAAATAAACAAGACTGAGTGACATGCTGTTTTGTTTTCAAGTCTCAGTTTCCTTTTTATTTATTTTGTAAGCATGTACTTGATTTCACCAGTGCTGAAACAATCTTCAACACCTTTCTCTAGGACAGAGGGATGAATGAAATGTCAGTCTCCTTTACACTGTTTCCTGATTTTGCTTTTCTAGTTTTCCAGATCAGCTCCATGAAGCGATACAAAAATCTCTTCTTTAATTTCAGGTTCTTCTTACAATAGTGGATTGAAGTGGTATTATAGCTAAAAAATGTGAGTATGTCAGAATGATATCTTTTTACTCTGCCTCTTTTTTGCCTCTGTAGAGTGAGTCTGAGTAAACTCTCTAAGTAATTTGCTGGTCAAGTTTAAGTTTGCATAGCTGGGGCTTTTAAAAAAAAAAATCTTTCTACTTGTAAATGGAGCAAACTGTTCCTGGGAGGCAATAAACATGGAGTCAATCCAGTCATGTCATTTTCACACCACATTCTGTCAGAAGAGATTCATTTCTGAAAGCATTACAGCTTTTTGATTGCTTATTACTTGTTTCTTCTGTCCTTATGTATTGGGTAGTTTTGCATTTTCTGCTGCGCTTTTTGGACTTTTGAGTCTGATTCTACTGTCTACGATCAGGGTCCACTCTCTTCATTTTAGTTACTTTGAATGGAACCAGACGTAAATAAGAAGAGACTCAAGTGCTTTGGTTCCAGTTTTGAAATCTAATGTGGTTACTACCTACATACGGAAAATTGCATTTTTGTTAGGGTGCCCAAAAGGCTTTGGGCCTTCACAAGCATTAGCTAAAGGTAAAATGAGAGAAATATAAGGCTGGCGGGGACTGTGAGAGGTCATGTGTTCCAACCCCCTTTTCCATTCCCCCCAAGGCAGGACCAAGAAAAAAAACCCATCAGGGATGTTTAGATTAGCTACTCTCTTCTTAAAACCCTCCAATTCCAGTGATTCCACAATCTCCCTTGGAAGCCTGCTAACTACATTTATAGTCAGAAAGTGTTTCCTAATATCTAACCTAAATCTCCCTCATTGCAAAGTAAGCTGATTCCTTCTTGGCCTACAATCAGTGGATCACCCTCCTTTTTAAAACAGCCCTTAATATATCTGAAGACTGTCATCAGGTCCTTCCTTAGTCTTCTTTTCTAGACTAAATATGCCCATTTTTTTCACCTTTCATCACAGGTCAGGTTTTCTAACCCTTCTATCATTATTCTCAAACCCTGTTACATTCGCCATTTAGCCCTAGTCTATTCTTGCCGTGCTTTTTGGCAGCAGTCGACGGAAGATACTCAAGCCACGTAAAATACCTTCCGTGTCTCCCAACAACTTCCTAACTACCCCTTACACACTGCACTAAGCCAACCAGAAATGGCGTCCGGTCAGCGTAGCGCTACTCCAGTTAAGAGGCTGGAGTTAGAGCTCTGGTTCCGTGTTTCATTGAGCGTCTCTTAACAGACTACTCAATCGAACACGGAAGAATGCACTGACGACGGTGAATCTGCTGCCGTCAGCATAGACATAGCCTAAGAAATGCTCACATAGTAGAGTAAAGCACCAACACACCATGCTGACAAGTAGAGCTGACTGAAAACTTTCCTATGAAGTAGTTTTCTGTCTGAAAATGCAGATTTGATAGAAATGAAATGTTCCCCAGAAATATGACAGCTCTGTAATAGAACCAAACAATCTGGTCAGCTCTCCAGTTTCTTGCCAGCCTTCCTTTCAGCTGCCACCAAACCAGAATGGCTGGATTCCCAGATCCCCTGGCTGTCTGGATGCATAGGGACAGCTCCCTGGGTGGTGGGCTAACCAGCTGGCTTACCAGCTGCCCAGATCCCCAGCTCCCTGTTTTTAAAAATGCATTTTGTATTACCTTATGCTTATATTGTTCTTAAGTTTTTATTTTATGGTTATATTTTCATGTCATTTATACTATTTTATATTGTTATTTCATTGTTTTATTTTTATATTATACCAATTACAATAGTAAATAACCATGATCAAATCAGTTACTAAAGCAAATACCAGTTACCACTTAGAACAAAATGTACCTGACTAAATAGAATACTGGTTGAGCAGATCAAGTTCCAGTTACGAAACCAAACCGAATAAGAATGACATGACATACTAGCTGAAACCTTTATTTATATTACATTAGTTATATATTATATTATAATAAAGTCAAAACATAATGTTTCAATGTAGTTAATATGACATGCAGTTTAAAACAATTCAGAATTTTGTTCCATGCAAAATTTCAGGAGTTCTTTTTATGATTCTGATTTGGAAGGGGAAACATTTTTTAAACTTCCCAAAAAATGGGCTTTCTGGGTTTCGACCCTCTCTAGGGATGAACATGATATAAATCTTGGTCGAATAGAAGTATACAGAAAACAACAGACCAAATTCTGCTTTCAGTGGCCCCAGTTTAAATCCAGAGTAACACCAGATTTATTCTTCATATATCTTAGTGTAATTGAGGTCAGATTCAGTTCAAACATATTTAGTACTAAGACAGAGAGAATTGTTCCTAATGTGACCTTCATAAAGATTCAGTTCTCTCTAGCTACTCATGAATGTCAAAGTTCACAAGAGACACAGACTTTATTTAACCTTTAATATGCCACAGGGCATGCTGTATTATTTTTTAAGGAATAAATGGGCCCAGATCATCAAAGGTGTTAACACGACTCTAGGTTGTGCAACACACAACCGTTGAGCATGATTCAGATGTTTGAGTATAGATATTCAGTCTGCTTCGCTCTCTGGCAAACAACAGAAAAGTCATGACAAAGTTTGGAAATCTATTGAATAGGATATACAAGAGAAAAGGAAAACAAAACATAAGGCATTTGGAAACTGAAATGTAATGATTATGGAAAATTAACACAACTGAAGTTTAATGTCTCATTTTTAGAGCAGGGATATCAGAGTCTCTTTCTCTGGTAAACAATTCAGTAGGGAAGAAAGGTTAGTTCTGCTGTTAAATTTTAAGTTGACTGCTGTGAAAGGTGGTTACTTTTCCCATTTTTGACAAGACAGATTCATAGACTCTAAGGTCAGAAGAGACCAATATGATCATCCAGTATGACCTTCTCCACAATGCAGGTCACAAAACCTCACCCACCCACTCCTGTAATAAACTTCTAACCTATGACTGAGTTGTTAAAGACTTTAAGATACAGAGAATCCACCAGCAAGTGAGCCATGCTCTATGCTATAGAGGAAGACAAAAAAAAAAAAACAAACACAAGAAGGAGAAGAGATAGGTTAGGCAAGGCCGAGGGAAACAGCTTTTGTGGAGGTTCTTTGGAAACAAAGTGGCTAGTCAGCCATAGATGGCTATCTGGGCTTCCAGGCTGGCCACAATAGCGTTGCTCTGGTCTCTAACTCATTTTCCATGATCTAGGATGCCGTCTAGCTGATCTGGTCAGTTCTCTTTTCTTTACTGGTCCTCCAAAGGGTGGGCAGCGATGTTGGATCTCATTATGCTGGTGGTATGTGCAGTTGAATCTCAGGATCATGTGAAAAGACCAGAGAGAGAGAGAGAACAGAAGGAAAACAATAGCAGGCAGAAAATAACACACAGGGGAAGAGAAGACAAAGCAAAATGTCATGTGTATCAGTTGGGGTCCTTGGTAGGCCAGCAGTGATGTTCAAGCATACTCACCTGTTTGCTGATCAGGATATCCCAGTGATTAAGGGTCACCAACTCGGGGCAGTTTCTGGTGCAAAGCAGCCTTTTCCCAGAGAATCCTGCTTCAGTGAGGATTAAAATGGCCTGTATGGAACAAAAAGTCCCTCTTTTTAAGGACCCCCAAAAGCAATGGTAGATGAGTAGAATAGTCCATCCCCTTGTTATTTTTTTCCACCTGTTAGGCCCAGTTTTCAACACCTCAATTTGGGGCTAGTAATTTTCTGAGCCAGTCTCCTCTTGTTGACCTGTCATGGTTTCAGCACAGTCTTTGCATGGTATCAGTAGACCATTTTATTTGCAGTAATTCCCGTCTCCCTGTTGTACCATTTCCATCAACATTCATTGTTAGAGATGTATAGTAGGCCTGGTGCCCTGTGTCCATCTACAAGGTCCACTCTACCTGGCCCAAAGGACTCACTACACCATGGTCTGTTGCAAACACCCTGGCTCCTTTGTTTATAATGCAAATACCGTGTAGTCCCATTTCCAGCACCTTAGGGGTGCAGACAACCTGTCTCCCACTTCCCAGCCCTGCTTAACCATGCCTCCCTCTGGTTTCTGGTGCTGGTCTTTTTATCTACCTGGGCCAAGTCACCAGCTGTTCACAGTCCTTTCATTAAGTCAGTCTTGAACCCAGCTTAATCGGGGAATGCACTGTTATCTATTCCGTAAAAGCCCCTTACGTCCAGGGTAACAGAGACAGGTAAGGGTTTTATTACTCCCTGTCCCTGTTACAAGGTGATTCTAACTTTATGAACTTTCTTCCACTTTCCGACAGTTGAGCTCATCTGAATTGCAAATTCTTATTTCTAAACTGTAAAATCTGCAGGCCAGGAACCTTTTCTTTATACAGCACCTGTCTGGTATGTGTTGTGTACCCTGAGTGCTGTATAAACAATATACCGCATTAGTTTTCAACATTTTCCATTCTGTGACCTCATATCTCAACAGAAAAAGAATTGGGATCCCAAAGGACCTGTTCACACACCCCTAGAAGTGGTGACCCTGAGGTTGGAGATTAATGAATTTGTAGTCAGGGTGCTATACTGGGGCTCTGAAATCTAGGTTGCATCCTTAATTCTGCCTAAGACTTCCTATGTGATCTCTGGCAAGTCACCATATGCCAGATTGTCAAAAGTATTTAAGCATTTATGTACTTGGTAGGATTTTCAAAAGCACCAAGCCAGGTAAAGTTCCTACAAACTCAGTAACATTAGTGAGATTTACATGACTAACCTGCATAGGCCTTTTAGAAATCCAAACAGGTGCCAATTTCCCTCTTTAGACACTCAAATGCCTTTGAAAATCTGGCCCTTAAGCACTCTGTGTCTGTTTTCTACCTGTAAAACAGTACTTTCCTTCTCCTAACCTTTGTCCATCTGGTCTGCTAAGATTGTAAGTGCTTTGGCTATGTCTACACTTATAAAGTTAAGTCAATGCTGTTAAGTCGATTTAACAAGGTCGATAAGCCGACTTAAAGTCAACCTTGTTAAGTCGACTTAACAGAGTGGGCTACACTTTAAGTGGACTTAAGTCGACTGTGTTAAGTTGACTTAACAATAGATCTAGCCGTCCACACTGGCTTTAAGTCAACTTCAGAAGTTGACTTAAGGCTTAAATCGACCTTCAGAGGTGGTATTATTAAGTCGACTTAATAAAAGCCCAGTGTGGATCCGGCTTCGTGTAGGTCGACGTAAGTGTCCTTAAGTCGATCTGAGTTGCCAGTGTAGACGCACCCTTTGGGATGGGGACCATTTCCTTCTGTGTGTCTACACAGTACCCTAGCACAAAGGGGGCCTAGTCTCAGTTGCATCTGCTTGATGTAATGAAAACAGAAAATAAAAACAGAAATATCCATGAGGAAGGATGTTGGGATGAGGCCAGGTGATAATAGGCATGTCCACATGTTAAATAAAAGGGATATTTAAAAAAAAAAAACAGTAGATTTTATTCATATCAGTGGCCATATATGCAACACAGTTTGCAGAGCAACAAAGGAAAAACAGCCTTTCTAGACATCTGGCAGTTAAATCCATGAAACAGCTATGTGTCTCCTATTTGGAACGCCAAATGAGTTTGTCTCCTAGCATTTACCATGGGAAAGAGATCTTTCTTCCATTCATAATACACTGTTATATATGCTCCAGATCTGCAGTCCTCTAACCGTAGAAGAGGAATCCTTTAATGAACGCATAAGCCAGAGTTAGGGGTCTCAGCAGATTTTACAGGGAACAATCTCAATTTTTTTTTGTAAGGATGGCCTGAGACTGAGGCCCAGATACTCAACTGGTGTAAACCAGCAACTAACGACTTAGATCTTATAAAGCACTTTTCTTCATTAGATCTCAAAATGCTTCATAATCATGTCCCTGAATTTTCTGGAGCTATATCCATTTCCACCAGCTGAGGGTCTGACCTATATCACTGTTTTATATGAGAAGATGAAATAAATACTTATTTCATTATCTCTGTAGTATCCATCATCCAAGTGCTTGTATCTGGGACCCTCACATGTGAAGAACAAAGAAAAGATCATATCACCCATATGGATGATCTAACTGAGATCCTGACCCTTTCTGACCATGGACACCCCTCCTAAACTGCTGCTAGTTAAAGGCCTGAGTGAACAGGGAAGACTTGAACTAGCCAACCTAGTGTTGTAACAGCAAAGGAAGCAAGCAAGCAGGCTTTTTAGAGATGAGGACCATTTGAGGGCACCATGATGCCAGGTTTCATCAAGGCTACAGCTTACAGAGCCAGCAGTGCGAACAACTCATTAACACACTCTTCTTTAAATCACAGGCCATTAACAGATCCCAGGTTAAATGTAAAATCCCGCAGATGTGTACATGTATCAAACAGGAGTAACTTCAGAGCACTGCTTTGGTAAGGAGAGCTAATGTCCTTTATGAAGAAATACATTTTCATTAATATTTGCTTGTGGTTTTCTCTATTATATTTTCAGACGGTAGACAAGAATATAATCTCAACACTTTGGTCCTGTGAGAATAGCCCAGTTCAGTTTTGTTCTCATCTACCATCTGTAAACAACACAGAGAAAATCATGCATAAGGATTCCTTTTAAGGGAATTGGCTATCTGGACTCTGGCTTTGTCTACCCTTACAAAAGTTAGTTCAAATTAGTTAACTTGAACTAACTAATTTGAACTAATTTTAGTTAGTTTGAATAACTTAATTTGAACTACATTGGCCCCACTAGAATGCTAGAATGCAGGGCACTTGCTTAGTTCGAATTAGTCAGTTGCATTAAGGTCAATGTGCCGGTTAGTTCGAGCTAAGCAGTTAGTTCGAACTAATATGGCCACATTCACTTAATTCAAACTAACTAGTTCGAATTAAGGGTTAGTTTGAAGTAAAATGAGGTTTTACTAATTCAAATGAACTTTTCCTTAATTCAACTTAAGGAACTGCTTAAGTCGAATTAAGGAAACTCAAGTGTAGACGCAGAGTAAAATTCGACTTAATTTACAAGTGTAGATGCACCCTTGAGTGCCCCATGGTTTAACTTGCTTGATTTTTCCTGCAGCAGTATGCTGCGGGAAGAATGACAAAGCTGTGATCGCGGCCACTTGCTAAAGAATAAACTGAACCAGACTTGCTTTGGGTACAGATATAACTAGCAATATAAGAGCACTCAGGTACTATGGATGTGTTTGGATGCCACTGTATTGAGAACAGTATAAACTCAACAGGGAGCCCTATGGCACTTTTAAAGACTAACAGATTTGTTTATCTCATGAGCTTTCATGGGAGAAAATCCCACTTCGTCAGATGCTTTGAAGAAGACAGCATGAGAATGTCCCAATATCATCCACTTTATAGTTACCAGTGGGCAAACGTCTAAAGACTCGTATTCATTTCTTACCATCCAGATGAGTATCCAAAACTTATATTAATTAACTCATCACATTGCTGCCGCTGTTATTGTTTATTATTAAGCAAGAGAGGTACATTCATTGATACCAAAATATGAAAAGAATGATCATAGTATGTCTGTGCTGATCTAGACTTTTCAGCATGTTTTACAAATGGAGACCCAGATCTTTACCTGGTTAAAATTGACATAATTCCATTAACATAACTGCATCTATGCTGATTTACACAGGTTTGATGGTCTAGCCCGTTAAGTAATTAACAGTTCCCAAGTGAAAAGGTTACAAGGATTTATTTGTTACGAACGGGAATAAACCTTTAAGGGGGATTTATAGTTTTCTCAAAACATCAATTTCCCTCTCCTCCCCCACAAAAGTGATCTCGTATATTAAAAGTTATGGTTAGATTTAAGAAAAAAAAATTGCTAGTAAGAATATACCCACAGGTCTGGATATCTAGGAGTGATCCCACTATGGCCACTCAGCATCATCAGAGCACCTCCAAAATGCAGACAAAGAATGAGTGGGCAGAATTCTCAACATTGTTTGTTTAAATCAAATGAAAGTGCAATGCAACTAAAAAAAGCTGCTGGCAAAATTGCACTACAGGTGATGTAGCAGTGGGCTATGTAAGTGTAACTATTCCTTTGCAGTCCTAGGCCTCAGGTCTGCAAACACGTAAAACATATGTGCATGTGAGTGACTATGCAAGTATATAGTCTCTCTGAGTTCACTAGGACTCCATTCACATGAAGTCTTTAGTAAGTGCCTGCAGTACCGGTTTCTTCAACATCTTTATTTTTCCATTGTTGTAACTACTTTGCCCTTTTAGACTATTCTCCAGGGGTGCGTCTACACTGGCAACTTAGGTCGACTTAAGGACGCTTAAGTCAACCTACACAAAGACGCGTCCACACTGGTCTTTTATTAAGTTGACTTAAGCGCTTCCTTAAATCAATTTAATAACAGCTTAAGTCGACTTAATAACACCACCTCTGAAGGTCAACTTAAGCCTTAAGTCAACTCCTTAAGTCGACTTAAGCCAGTGTGGACGGGGAATAGCGCTAAATCGACCTTATTAAATCGACTTAAAGCCAGTGTGGTCAGGAAATAGCACTAAGTTGACCTTATTAAGTTGACTTAAAGCCAGTGTGGATGGCTATGTCTACTATTAAGTCGACTTAAAGTGTAGCCACTCTGTTAACAGAGTCGACTTAACTTTGCAAGTGTAGACATAACCCAAGATTTATACCAGAGATGCAATTGATACTTAATTCCAGGCTTTGGTACCTCTGAGTGCTGTTCAAACATCTAATCCTGTGTCAGTGTGCTGAATGATATTTCAGGACATGCCAAACTCTAGGAAAAAATTGCTTTCTCTCAAGACCAGTGGGAATTCTTCTTTCTGCCGTGATACAGTCAGCAGTTTAATAGGGTCAAAGTCTTTGACTTTGCTTCTGTTTTAACGTTCACTTTATTCCTCAGCCATTTGCGTTTATTGCATTCTAGAGCAATGTTTACCTAAGCCCAGCAGCAATTTTCACCAGGCATATGTTTCCACACCTGTTTAAAGTAGCAGTTATTGGCACAGAGCAGACACAACCTGATTCTAAATCACACTGCAAAACGAGCTGTGGCATATAGTCTGGCACTCACTGTCTATGAGCATTACTCATTCTGCCATGTGATAGACAGCGAGGCGCTAGCCCCAGACAGCAGGAGGTCCCCATTCTGTCTCACCTTCTGATTCCATCACCTTACAGTGTAATGATGCACAGTAGGGAGCAGTGGTCATTCCCTAGCATGGTATAGTCAGAGCAATACAGACAGCAGAACTCCAGTGAATTGAATTCCTGGCATATGTTAGCTTTTTCAAATTTTCTGTAATAGGAATGTATTTTTTTCTCTATTGCAGCTGACCAAGGCAAGGGACAGGGGAGGGAGGGGCTGAAAATGCCACTTCTCCCACTGGCCTTCAGAGAAGTTAATGCAAATCTCAGTGCTAATCTGTGAGCCTGTATGCGACAATAAAGTTAAGCATGTGGAAGCATTTGCAGGATTGGGGCCACCTTAGTGCTGTCAGTCAGAGCGGGATTAATGCAGGGGCTATAGGGGCTGGAGCCACGAGACTCAGCCTGAAAGTGGACCCCAGGCTCCAGCCCCTGTGGCCCCCATATCCACCCTTCTACCTCCCTACCCCCTAGTCAAACGGGAGAGGGATGCTCTCATCATATCAGCCAAGGAAGAGGGAGTTTTGCTTATCCAAACCAGGAAGAAGATGGGACTTGCTCATAGAGATGTGAGAGGGAGCTGCATTTCTCCCTCCTCCTCATTACCTTAACCCCTGTTTATACACCACAGTCAGAGACTCTACAAACAGCCCACACAGATCACAGCCAGTGGCTGGATTCACTCTATGGAGTACAGCCCTGCCCATATTTGCAGTTCCCGTATTGTTCTCCAGCAGCCTGAATGACATGGAGCTACATATTAACTCTCCACCCTCTGGTTTTTTCTACTGATTTTCTCTCAGTTGGCTCCTGAGTTTGAGGCAAGGCTGGCTGTGTCACTTATCGGGGCCTATCAAAGCTGATTCAGTTTATTCAGTGAATTTTGCCAGAGATGCTTCAGTCACTGCTAAGGAGGGCTATGTCTACACTTAGAAAGTTAAGTCAACTCTGTTAAGTCGACTTAACAAGGTTGACTTTAAGTCGACTTAAAGTTGACCTTGTTAAGTCGACTTAACAGAGTGGCTACACTTTACGTCGACTTAAGTCGACCTTGTTAAGTTGACCTAACAGTAGACATAGCTGTCCACACTGGCTTTAAGTCAACTTAATAAGGTCGACTTAGGGCTATTCCCCGTCCACACTGGCTTTAAGTCGACTTAATAAGGTTGACGTAGCGCTATTCCCCGTCCACACTGGCTTTAAGTCGACTTAATAAGGTCGACTTAGCGCTATTCCCCGTCCAAACTGGCTTTAAGTCAACTTCAGAAGTTGACTTAAGGCTCAAGTCGACCTTCAGAGGTGGTGTTATTAAGTCGATTTAAGCTGTTATTAAGTCGACTTAAGGAAGCGCTTAAGTCGACTTAATAAAAGCCCAGTGTGGATGCAGCTTTGTGTAGGTCGACTTAAACTTCCTTAAGTCGACCTAAGTTGCCAGTGTAGATGAGGAGCTTGGCTTTTGGGACTTTGGAACTAGATCCATGGTGTGGAGCGAGAAGACACATGTTCCACTGATGTTCTCACTGTAGTAAGTCAATTGCAAGAGTCCAGTTTATTAAAAATGCATATGGCAGGCCCTGGGACACCTTGGGAAATGTTCCCCTTGGTAACCAATGCATTACCTAGCGGCTCGACCACTCACATTCAGAAGAAGCAGAAGGTCTCAAAATGGGACAGGGTCAGGGAAGAAAGCAATGGGTCCGGGTAACT
Source organism: Pelusios castaneus (assembly GCA_007922175.1). Classification (NCBI taxonomy): domain Eukaryota; kingdom Metazoa; phylum Chordata; order Testudines; family Pelomedusidae; genus Pelusios; species Pelusios castaneus. The sequence continues at coordinate 78,954 of ML685901.1, read as the reverse complement.
TGAATCCTGAATTACAGCCTACATCACCCCAGTGGGAAATGAACGAGAACACACGGGCCTTCATCCATTTCTAGAACCAATGTTAATATAAAGTAGAAGGGGGCAGCTTGGTCTAGTCTCTAGCAATCTGGGCTGGGACACAGAAATTGAGTCCATTCTCAGCTCTTTCCCAGACCTGCTGTACGAGAGGGCAGGCCACTTCCTCTGTGTTTCCCCTCCTAAGCAATTTAGATGTGCTGTCTTTTGAGGCAGGGTGTGTGTCTTACTATGTGTTTGGACAGCACCTAGCACAACAGACCTGATCTCAGCTGAGGTTTCTAGGAGCTATTGAAATTGAAATGGAAATGATTACTGAAATAGGATGCAGAGTTCTCTCCAGACTGTCCAAGGAGAAAGAGAGGGTGCTGAGAGGAAGCATTGCTTATCTAGGCCAGGGAAAAGAGTGAACTGTCCTTCTTCTTTTAGGAGAGAAAGGATGAGCTATTCTACTCCCTCTTACTTTAACCTCTGTGCTCTGAACATTTCCATGTAAAGCTTTCCTATTCCCAGGTCTGGATTCTGACTCGGATCCGAACCAGGACTGACACAATGCCATAGAAGAAAAGAAAGTTCTTGTTCCTAGGTACTGGCTGACACATGGTACCTTCTCATTAACCATGCAAAGGAGCAGACACAGCCATAAAATGAACGTTGGGCCCTGCCATTCCTTTCCAGTCCCAGATTGCTCCCATCACCCATGTTTATAAAATCCTTGTGTGATTCAGCACATCCACCTATGCTGCCCTGCTGGAGTGGAGTGGGTGAACAATTAACAGCATGGATAATGGGATCTGGTAAACGAACTAAATTTGCTCCACACATTAGTTAATGGCTAACCAAATGGCTCCTTTTACTGCCTATATGTGCTGTACTTTGGATCACATTTCATACTCCTCCCAGCTGTATATGGTGTTTGCCCTTCAATCCCCAGGCCAACGAGGGATTTTTGGTAACAGCGGAATTTTAAGAGACTCAGAACTCCCAAACAAGCTATCTGAATGGAACAAACACAACCCCTGCCCAAAGTGGTCAATGGTCATGTGTCCTGAATCATTACATTACTGGGAGAAAAGCAATAGAAACACTTATATGGGCGGCTGCAGTCTGGTCTCATAAAAATGTTGTTTCTCCAGCTCTTCCCATGTTAGATAAAAGAACAGGGGCTGTGGACACATCTAAAACTAGGGCTCAGAGATTGCTGGTGATGAACTTCTCCACAGGCGCTCAAAAGAGCTGAGTCTTGGCAGGGAATTCAAAGTCAGCTAGAACTGAGTTCCCCCAGCAGGAGCGGTAGGCGCTGAGCCGGGAAGCGGAGTTCAGTGTGATTGATCGCCGCTCCCATGCCACTTTCCCCAGCAGGAGCAGAGCTCTCACACTTCCCCAGTGTTTGAATCCTAACACCTATTTTGATTTGCTGTTACAGCCTGACCTGATCCTATGTCACACACTCCCCTGCATTTAATTTCCTCCCATTCTGTAACTTTCCCATCTTCAAAGTGTCTGACGAAGTGGGATTTTCTCCCATGAAAGCTCATGCGTTACATAAATCTGCTAGTCTTTAAAAGTGCCACAGGACTCTGTTGTCTTTCTACAATAGACTAACACGGCTACCCCTTTGGAACTTCCCCTGAAGTCAAGCAACTCTTCCCTCTTTGCCCTCCTCATCCAGCAGTTCCTGAAAGTTCCTGAAGTCAGGACTCCCGGCTGCTCTTCCCAGCTCAACCCCTGATTTGCTAAGTAATGAGCTGAAATCAGAGGATCTTTGGCTGCTCCAAAGGATCTCAGTTTGGGCCCCCAAAATTGGGCTCTGGGAAAAGAAAGCCCAGAATGTTAATGGTTTGAAAGAGGTTTTTTAAAAATGACCTTTTAAAGAACTATATACCTGATTGGGAACTGTCTTGCCGTGAGCATTATTAGTGGATGTAAATAGAAGGAACCTCCTTCTGTCACCCTCCTCTTGCTTGTTATATTCATTTGTGATTTTAGATTTTAAGGGGCTTGATTCTCAATTACATGCCATGGCCCCTTTACACACCACACTAGCTGTACATTGACACCCTCTTAAAAGTCCCTTTACACATTGTGGGGTGCAGTCCAGATCCCTGGATGCCTCACAATGCTTTTCTGTTGTAGCTCCCACCTTGGGTCACTCACAATCAACCCTGAATGTCATATAGCCACAGCCCTGGTCCAGCAACTCTGATCCCATCGGCCTGTCCGCGAGACACTAGCCACATTTCTGGCTTTCAGCAGGCTTGGTTACTAGATGCAGGAAGATTCCAACACACTCCCAGTCCAGAATTCTCCCCCCACTCCAAGTTTCCCCTTCTTCTGGACAGTTCAGATATCAAATGTCTGTTGCCCCTGTCAGAGGTCAGCTTGTGTTACCCAAACATTTCAGTTTAATCACAACACCAGATTGGTTTTGATTAAAGAATGAAACACGTTTATTCATCTACAAAGAGACAGATTTTAAGTGAGTACAAGTACAGAGCATTGAAGTCAGAAATGGTTACAAAGGAAATGAAGATAAAACACTTTCTAGTAACCAAAAACAAATAGAGAGAGAGAGAGCAAATACCTGGAGTGTTTTTCCCCTCACTTTTATAGTCCGGTCATCCTTTGAAATGCATTTTGTTGAGGTTTGCCCAAGGCAAAATTCCTTCCAGCTGTGAGGATGGAGATGTGGTGTCTCATGGTGAAAGATATTCTGTGTTGTTTATTGTCAAAGAATGGCCACTTGACCAGTGATTGCCAGTCAACTTTGATAACAACTGCCTAGAGGCGTTAGCTTGTTGTTTGTCTTCGAGGAACAGGTTTACCTCATTGCCAGACTTGTCTGGTGAACACATTTCAGTTTGTGTTCATAACTTTACACATAATGTTGTTACACACATTTCACCATGAAATTACTGATTGGTGAGCTATTAGTTTTCAAATGATACCTCACAAGGCATATTCTGAACAAATATTATTACAATAGTGTGTAGGGCAGTGGTCCCCAAACTTTTTGCCCCACACCCTCCCTACCACTGTTTGTGTCCCCTCTATTCCCCCCAGCTGGGGATGGATTGGGAATAGGACCACAATCAGGACAGGACTATGGCTGGGAATGGAGCCATGGTTGGATGGCTGTAGTTCAGGCTGGGGGTCAAGGCTGGGAGAGAGGCCATGGTGGCTGGGGGCTGAGGCTAGGAATGGGATTATGACAGCCATGGTTCCTTGGGGGCACAGTGGCCAGAGGCCATAGAGGCTGCAACTAATCCTGGCAGCCAAGGCCATGGCTGAGACCCAGGGCCCAGATGAGGGAATCTGAGGTGGAGACTGACGCCACAGCCACCTGGGTGCCCAGGCTCAGGGGCTACGACTGAGGCCTGGGCACCAAGCCAGGGGCTGGGCATTGAGGCCATGACTGCGGGGTGGCACCAGAGCAGAGCTTGAGCCAGAGTTTGGGGGAGAGCCTGCATGAGAGCTGGCCCAGGCCCTATCATGTCCTCCTGAAGGTTTCTCAGTGTCCGCCGTAAGGGGGCACACACCCCAGATGGGAATCTCTGGTGTAGGGTGTGAATACAGGGGTGCATTTGATCACAAAGGGGCTTGATTCTCATTTACACACCAAGGCCCCTTTCCATCGCTCAGGCAGTATATTGGCACCCTCTTAAAAGCTGCTTTACACAGCCAGAGCAAATAAGTACCAGGCTCTGCAGTTTTCAGAGGACAGAATGATGTCTACCTCTACGTTTGTACACCACTGAGCAGAATAACACCCTGTTCTTGAACGGCGACTCTGGGCCCTGCTACCACATACCCAAATTTGAACAGGAAGAGGTACCAAAGGCAGGTGGAAAGCCAATGGGCAGGGCTGTGTGAAGGGAGCAGAGTCACATGTGGAGGAAAAGGAAGAGCTACACACGGAGAACAGTAACAGTACTTCTCCATGTAGGAAGGGTTGCATTCCCAGGACACACTACACTGTAGGCATCTTGCAGTATGTTCCCAGGCACCAAATTCTATGATACCATGTACAAGCATGAGCAGCAGCTCTGTTATCTGTGGGAGTCAGAGCCCTGGAGGGGAGATGGGGCCAGAAAAGATCATTTGAAAGGAATGTTACAAATTCACCTGGAGACACGGGAGGAAACGTGCCATGCTGAGCACATTTCCTCAGAGAATACCAATGTGGGAGTGCAGTTCAAAGGGTAGCTTCTGGGCCATATGGTTAATACCTTAGGGTGCATCTACACTGGCAACTTAGGTCAACTTAAGGACGCTTAAATCTACCTACACAAAGCCGCATCCACACTGGGCTTTTCTTAAGTCGACTTAAGGATTTCCTTGAGTCAACTTAATAACATCACCTCAGAAGGTCAACTTAAGCCTTAAATCGACTTCTTAAGTCGACTTAAAGCCAATGTGGATGGGGAATAGCGCTAAGTTGACCTTATTAAGTTGACTTCAAGCCAGTGTGGATGGCTACGTCTACTGTTAAGTTGACTTAACAAGGTCAACTTCAAGTCGACTTAAAGTCGACCTTGTTAAGTCGACAACAGAGTCGACTTAATTTTACAAAGTGTAGACAGAGCCTTAGTGATTTTTCTATCAAAGAGGTCAAAACAAGCTCACCGTTTCCATCATCCTAGTGCCCAGAAGCAAGCTGAGTAGCATGAGTAATGATGTGCCTTGAGCTGTATTTAATCACCAGAGTCCCTGATCCAGCTACTTTGCACAGCCCCAGCAGCACAAACCAGCCAGAAAGATAGTTTAACTGGCTACCTCGATATTCCTACAACATAAGGAGAAAACTGAGGTGGAGTAGAACCATCGCAGCCAGCTCTGCACCAATCCATCCTGGCCCAGTGCTGGGGGTGTAGCAGAGAGAAAGAGTTGTGACCATAGAATCCTTGCAGTGTGGTGATTCCCAGCTGCCGAACCACTCTTTGGGGTTGTGAACAGATGAGCATAATTTTGAGCAGCCTTGAGGATGTTCTGAATTATGCTACTGGGCAGCCCCAGGATCTGGGGGGGGGGGTGGAAAAATGGTTTTAATGCCACCCTTTTGCCCCCTCCCCTAAAACACATTGGCTGCATCTACACTGGTAAATTAAGTCGACTTAAGCTTGCTTAAGTCAACTTAATTTACCTTGCGTCTACACTACAGTTTCCTTAAGTCGACTTAAACAACTTGCTTAGGTCGACATAAGGAAAATAAAGTCAACAATGAAAATTAAGTCAACTTTATTAAACCACCTTTTCATTAGACTTAAGACTTAATTCGACTCTTTAAAGTTGAATTAAGCCAGTGTAGCCCTGGGGTAGCCCTAAGTCGACTACACCAATGCCCTCCGTGCCGGGCAGGGGGCATAGGGGGAGCCTGGCATGCCCCCCAAACGGCATGGCATGTGGGCAGGGTGTGATGCTCTCTGGATTTAGGGAAGCATTCAAGATATTATTTTCTATTTGTATATCATAAATGCTATAATCCATAGGAACTATGTCATGCTTCATATCAATAGAAAGGTAGTAATTTGCTGGGAATGATTATATAGTTCATGTCTAGGAATTCTATTTCGATTAGAAGTTAGGAATTTGGTGTTATATCTATACTTTAACTTGTATGATTCTGTGGGAACGCCCCAGACAAGATGTCACCAACCATTGTCTCCTTAATATTAAGGAATCTGCCAGGTGATATCGGACCAGGGAGTAAACTGATGAGCCATTAAGGACACAATGGTTGTCTTCCTTATGTCCTTAATGGCTCATCAGGTTACTCCCTGGTCCGATATCACCTGGCAGATTCCTTAATATTAAGGAGACAATGGTTGGTGACATCTTGTCTGGGGCGTTCCCACAGAATCATACAAGTTAAAGTATAGATATAACACCAAATTCCTAACTAAACTAACTTCTAATTGAAATAGAATTCCTAGACATAAACTATATAATGATTCCCAGCAAATTATTACCTTTCTATTGATACCAAACATGACATAGCTCCTATGGATTATAGCATTTAGGATATATGGATAGAAAATAATATCATAAATGCTTCCCTAAATCCAGACAGTGTCACACCCTGCCCACATGCCCTGCCAGGGTCCCTGTCCCCCTTTGCCCCATTGCACACAAGGGATGCTCCCCCCCCCCCGCCACCGTGGACCTGCCCACGGTCTCCCTAGCCCCACAAAGTCGACCTAGAGCATCCAGTGTGGATGCTCTAGGTCAACTTTGTAAGTTCTCCTTTAAGTCGACTTTAATTTTAAGTGTAGACACACTAAGTCAACTTAAAGTCTACTTAGTTAAGTCGATTTAGTTAAAGTCGACTTAAAAGTGCAAGTGTAGACATAGTCATTGAGTCCTCAGATTTGGCCAAGAGGCTGTATCCATTCCCTATACAAGACTAAATCCTGTACTTGATTTATATCCTATGCAACCCTATAAAAGTCACAAGAGAATTTTGGGTGGTGTAAATCAGTTGGGAAACTGTTCCCCTCTCATGTCAAGGGCAGATTAGCTCGTTTTTCTCTAACGTGAGGTGGCAAATGCCAGACCATTACTTACAGGTGAACTGTAAAACTTTAAGCAAAAACAGAAGAAACTCCGGAAATATATGCTGAATAGTTCCAGTGATGAGGCTCTTCGGGGCATGCCTAGCTGAGTTTTAAAACTTTCTCCTTTTTAATCTGGATATTTTATGAGACAGTCTATATGGAAATGAAACCAAGATTACACACAGAGATAATACAAGCAGTAAATATCCCAGCTGTGCAAAATGCATCAGTTTCACCCTGGAAGCCTCATGGTAACATTCTCTGGTTTCAATACACCTAGACTTACTTCCCCTCCCCCTGAGGTTCACTTTGAATATGAATACTCAATTGAAACTAGTGGTTTGCCCTGGATTTTCATGCACCAGCTCACCATTTCTCATAGCTTTGATGTATTTTTAAGAGCTGAGCCTTACTCACTATGGGATGGGATTAGTTGTTTGAGAGTATTCAAACACCCACCGGGTATTTGGGAAAGGGTTCTGTCATCCTATGTTAAATGCAAAACCTTCCCAACAGCATGTGTTGAATGTTTCCATGCATACACGGACCTGCAAAGTTGATCCAGTGCGGGAATTTTCTGGGCAAAGCAATACAATTAATCCTGTTAATAAAACCACAGATATGCACCTTTTGGAAATTTGCCTTTTTCACAACAAAACCAGCCTTGTGTGACAAAATGAGTTTTCTGTGTGCAAAAAAAACACCTTTTGCAGTTGCAGAACTATTCAAGACATCAGCTAAAAAATGGTTCACTGCCTTTGTAATGCTAAGATGAGATATTTTCTTCTCCGAACACTGTAGTATGTCACCCAGAAATATGATCCTCCAAAGCTCAGTCCTATAGTTAACATACCTTTGATATTCCTGGCTACAGAATAGACACTAACATTGAATACATGTATAGTTTCTCTAAGTTAAATACATTGGGCTGAATTCTGATCTCAGTTAAAGCCAGAGCAACTTCATTGAAATTACTCTAATTACGCCAGCTCAGCTTTTGTGACTCTCCACAGCAATTACTCTGGGTTTACAGCAATATAACAGCAGTCACATTCTAGTCCATTGTTTATTTTGTGGTGTGTCAATTTAATTTAAGCTTTCATTAAATGTAACATTCTTCTTCCTCCTTACTGAAGGAGAATTGAATAGAAGAAAATCTATGGGATCCCATATAAATGTAATCAGGCTCTTTAAAAATTACTTCAAAACACTCTCAGTTTTAATAGAGGATGATTTATCCCCTAGATTTAACAATCTTATAGATCAGTATAGCAAAGCTATAATCTATTTTATTCTGTGGGATGGTTTTAAAAAGATCTATGGAAATGATATTTTCTATTAAATATATGGGGTGAACTGAAGACTATGGCAAAATCTCCATTGACTTTAAAGGGGCCAGGATATCACACATAGGATTTTTCCATAAGGGAAAATTCTTTTCAATAATCTTTCCAAAAAAACAAATGAAGTTGCTTTACACACACACACACACAGATGTGTGCGTGCGCGCTATATTTTGAGAAATCAATATATCTCAAATGAAACAATCTAGGTAACTTCAAACCAGTTTGCTTATATTTTAATAAAAGTGTATTTTAAATCAACCCACTTCTGATAAGAGCTAATTTATTATTTTTCTTGGTCTGTTTTTTTTTAACCCAAAGCACTGGTTTATAAGAATTTTATTCTCTACTCAACAAATCATTTAGATGATAACAATGGCATTCATGAAAACCCAGAGAATTTGATTAAATTCAGACCATTATGATCACTGGTCACTGTAAAATCAAGACTGGATATTTTTCTAAAAGATAAGCTCTAGTTCAAAGATTGATTAATTCAGGGAAGACCTATGGGCTGTTTTATCCAGGAACTCAGAGTGCATGATCATAGTGGGCCCTTCTGACCTGAGTCTGTGAATTTATAATAAACAGTTTGTCTTATCCCTTCTATTCCTTTTACTGAAATAGCATTAAGTTTCACTAGATGTCAGTATTGCCTCACTATTTGAATGAATTCAAGCCACTATTTCAAGATGGATACAGCTTTCAACCTGCTAAAATACAAATGTGTGTGACGTTTACAATATGGGGCTTTACAGTTCAGGATAGAGATCTAAAGAAACGGACAAAGAGAGTTGGAAAAAAGTATGAGAAAAGGCTTCCAATGCAGAAATGTTTCTCATTATAAAGATGTAGTTCAGCAAAAGAGAAATTAGGGACAAAATATTCCTGGAGTAACTGTTCATTATTTTAAACGGTAGCAGGAAACATGGGAGGATTCTGAGGTCTGGGAAAGCTTCTAGGCAGAAGATTTGCAGTGATTCAGAGACAGAGGCAGAGAGACTTTAGGGATAATAATTTCCAGAGGGGTAGCCGTGTTAGTCTGTGTACAGCAAAAACAGTGAGAGTCCTGTGGCACCTTATAGACTAACAGATGCATCTGACGAAGTGGGTTATAGCCCACGAAAGCTTATGCAGAAGAAAATCTGTTAGTCTATAAGGTGCCACAGGACTCTCATTGTTTTTAGGGATAGTGTGATTCCGTATACTCTTCTATATAGGGTCTTATATCAATGCCCATCCGTGTGATATCTGGGTACCTTCCATTAACACATTAAACAACATGACCTAACATCCGTTTTCCTTAGTGTAAGATCTTTGTTCAGTGTTTGAGGAAACTAACTTTTTCTGTGATTCTTTACCATTATCATATGCCATTTATTCTCTTACCATCTTTACACATGGTTGCTGACACTACGCTCATGGACATCTGTTTCCTCTTCCTAATCTAGCCATGAAGCACACAGGAAGTTTTGTGTAGCATAATTAGGTCAGCCTCAGATTTACATTTTTTTTCCATAGAGAGAGTTTATAATGTTGCTAAAAGTCTTCCTAGATTAGTTCTAAACCTTTGTCTTCTTTTAAAATCCAGTTGCAAAAAAGCAGCGACATGATTTTGCAGATACATTTGGTGTGGCTCCTCTTTGCTTTGTTTGAAGGTAGGTGGTCCACAAGTCTTCTTTTCTCAGGCTACTTTGAGTTCGAAGACTCACAAAAGGTAACAGTGTAAATATTCCTATCTTTTTCCTTCCTCTTGTATCCAGCGGCCAGGTTGTGATCATTCAGACACCTGCTTCTGTGACAGTGCCTCTAGGAGAGATGGTCACCATTCAGTGCAAGGCTTCCACGTCCATGAGTGATGATATAGAATTTTATCAGTTCAAATCAGGGAAAGCTCCCCAGCTCCTTATTCATAACGGATATTACCGTGTCACTGGGGTTCCCGATCGATACATACAGCGGCACTGATTTCACATTCACCATTGGCAGGGTCCAGGCTGACGATGAGGGCGAATACTACTGTGGACAACACAATAGCATACCACTCACAGTGATACAGAGCAATACAAAAACCTTTTAAGCCGCCATTGAGCTCGTGGTGTGAAAGGCGGGAAGTGTCTGTGTGTGACTACACCAGTTTATATGGATGTTTAAACTTGGGAATAATTACTATAGAACAATTTTCTGGGATTAGTGCTTATTTATCTACATATTAGCCAAGATGGTCATGGACACAAACCCATACTCCAGGTGTCTATAAACCTCCAATTGCCAGAACCCAGGACTGGAAGACAGGGAATGGTTCACGTGAATTAGAATAATAGAATCATAGAATAATAGGGATGGGAGGGACCTCACAAGGTGATCTAGTCCAACCCCCTGCTAAAAAGCAGGACCACGCCCACTAAATCACCCCAGCCCTGTCCTGTTTATTCCCGCTGAAGTATTTGGCACTGGTCCCTGTCAGAAGAAGGGATGTTGTGCTGGATGGACCATTGGTCTAAACCAGTATGTCCATTCTAACGTTCTTAGTGTATACTGATGAGTGGCTATAAGATTGTTCATGTAACTGCCCCATGCCAGTGGTAGAGAGCTCACCCATTGACATAATAAAACCACCTCAGCAGCATCTATGTCAACAGGAGAAGCCCTCCTGCCGACATAACACTGTGCACACTGCCAAGTAAGTTGGCAAAACATATGTTGCTCAAGGAGGTGCTTTTTCACACCCCTGAGCGCCATCAGGTTTGTGGACATAAGTGGTAGTTTAGACATGGCCTAACTCCACGCTGCAGGGAGACGTCTCTCACCGCTAGTGATCCACAGCTGCGAAGCCATCTCCTGGAGTCTGGTGGCTTAGGCATGTAAGTAGTATCTTGTAAGAATGAGTTAGGCACCCTCCTCATCCACACACAGCAGTTAGAGTGGGTGGCGATACCCACTTTTAATTCAGGCGTGAGAGCACCCACCCATGATGTGGGAGAGCCGGTTCAGTCTCCACTCTGTCTGATGGTGACAGAGGGGATTTGACCTGGGGTCTCCCACTGCTCAGAGTACTGTGGGTTGTTCTGGTGTAGGGCGGAGTTAGGCGGGTCCTTCTGTCTCTCTTGTGAAAGCTGCTGCATTTTGGACGTATAACAAGAGAGTTAGTAGAGCAAGTAGACTGGACCCTGGGTCTCCTGCCTCCCTAAACCATTTCCGCCCCCCAGGAATTGAGGAAATTAGCGGGAATGTTCAAATGTACTGGGGTGGGGGAGTTGGAAAATGAGTAGATTGGCGACAATGCGATAACTAATTGACCACTGGGGCTGGGAGGTGAGGGAGTTCAAGGGGAGTGTAGGAAAATCCCTGCCCTAAACACTGAACTATAGAATCCCTCCCACAAACTCTCTCTCTTGCTTTCCTTCTCTCTTCTCCATGAGGATTTATCTATCCAGTGTGGAATGGCTTCAGCAGAAAAGACTGAGCGAGAATAACCCACTGCTTAGTAGTTGGAGCATTCTCCTGAGTGGTGGGAAACGCCTGGTCAAATCCTTTCTCCTCCTCAGACCAAGGGATGAATTGAGCCTGGGTCTCTCACACCCCAGGTGTGGGCTCTCACTCCTGGGCTAACATTTATAAGCTGGACACCTCCGCCCCTCCAGACAAATTTTGAATGGGATTCTCAGAGCATACCTACCAGATTGGGCCCCAAAGATGAGGTAGGCAGAGGACCGCTGCCTCTTTCTCCCTCTGGTTTGTGGATCATACTGAGGTGATGTGGGGGAGTACTGCCCAGACCCCTACAGAAATGCAGCAGGGCACATGCCCAGAGACAGAAATTTAGATGCCTTGGGACCCTTTCCAGTGAAAATTTAGGCCCAGGTGTCACTGACAGGGTTAGGCAGCAGCTGAGGAGAAGTTTTGCTCACAGTAGTGCCTAATGGGGCTTTGGTGCCTAGTACCTTTGTGGAGCTGAGCTTCTGGGCCTCAGTTTCCCCTCTGTAACATGGAATAATAGTACTGCCCTACAACAGAGGTCTGTTGTGGGGATAGACACAATAATGTGTGAGCCACTTGCATACCATGGATTTCTGTTTAAATTTTGATAGCCCACTTACTACATTGAACTTTGTCTCCTCTACCACAGAGGGGACTATATGAATATTGATCTTTCCCACAGTCATATCTGACTAACATTTACATGGCTGATGAGCAATGGGAATACAGGATGTGATTAGAAGACCACTTCCAAATCAAATCAGAAGTGAGCTCCGCTATGAAATACAGACAGCATTATTATATTGACCCAAGATTTTACATATTCACAAACCATCTTCCATTCCCCCTTTCTCTCAGCCACTTCCCTTACACTTTTTAGACTTACATCTCCAGAATCTATCTCTGAAGATCCTCCAACATGACATTTCTGACTCACTGCAACTGCCTTCTGCTGCTCTGGGTTCAGGAGAAGAAAGAAGCTGTTGAATTACTTATACTAAAAATGGGCCTCATTAGCTAAAATTATTTCCCATCCTTTCTTACAATAAATATAATTGATTCTTGGCATAAATGTACCAGTGAAGTTAATAGATTTCCCTTCTATATTTTACTCTTATTTCTCCTTTCAATAGTGTTAGTTATATCCAGGCTCCAGTGGGCAGCAAATTGTGATGACCCAGACTCCAGAATACTTGTCCATCTCTCTGGGAAACAGAGTCACCATCAACTGAAAGCCAGTTCAAACATTGCTGGTGCCATAATCTGGTACTAACAGAAATCAGGGCAAGTTCCGAAGTTCCTTATTTATAGTGCATTCACCCGCCCCCCTGGGATTCCAGAACAGGTCAGAGGCGGTGGATCCGGCACCGACTACACATTCACAAATGGCAAGGGTGAAGCGGTCAATACTGGAGGTATTATTGCATCACATAGTCCCTCTCACACAGTGATTCAGACCAGCACAAAATCCTCCCTACAGCTGTTCAAGTTCTGTAGACACTGGGGCATATGATTATTTACTTAAGTGCTAGGATTCTTTAAAAGTCACTGTTACCGAAAGGTGTGCAGGATGGGGCTGATGAGAGGGAGAAGGGGAGATGCCTTTTACAATCTAATTAAATCAAGGGCGAAATGTTTATTTTTTAGCTTCACATTCTATCCAGGGCCCCTGTGTACTCAGTGCCCATTCACAACCCCCCTGTAGTCCCAGTGACACCACACAACAGAAAGTATGAAACAAAAAATGATTGCGCCCCTACCCAGAGCACAGCACTCAGCCTAAGAAGCCAGGCCAGGGGCGGGACAAATGCCTGGGAGAAAACAATTCCCTTGGCTTGGGGATTGGCTGTTTGGGGCTGCTTTGGCATGTGAGGGTAGATTCTGGAGTCTCTCCATGGCCCCTTCCCTTCCTCTGCCTTCCCAATTCCCTTTCACTTGTTTCCTTGAGCACCAGGACTGTATCAGTTTCACGGTCCAGAACAGTCTAGTGTCTTAGAACTAAAATGTGTATTTTGATTATGATTTTAGGCTACACGTGTTTAGCACCAAGACATGCAACTACATATTCATGTGGGGCAGCCTCCACCCCAACATCTAGCTGAACTAAGACCCTTGTCTCCTCTAAATATCATAATAGAACATAGACATGTTTAATGCACATGAGTTTGGAGAACCCTCAGACAGGACACATCTGTTCAAGCTCCCTCAGATAGGACAAAGCTTCTCCCAGGAGCTGGAAATATTCCCCATTTTATTGACTAAGGGTGACTTGCCTGAGCTGCTGAGACCCTACTGTCAGATGAACATCTTCAAAAAGTGACGCTGTGATTTTTAGGCATGATTTTGAAGACGTAAAAAGTGGAAACAAGACTTAATGTTCAAACATGCAACACCTTCAAGTCACAGTATATCCTAAACATTGACAAAGCTATTGTTTCAGGGCAACACACAGGGCTGCTTTTTTTCCCAATAGGGTTGGTTCGTTAGGTCATGCTCTTTTTCTTTTTCACCATTGCCTTTATTAGGAAAGGCACGTGTGCTTACGGGAATTTGATCCAATGGGTGCAGCGTGCAATCCACTTTAAATAAGGGATCAGGCTGCCATAGACTGGGTTTCATATGAAGGAGAAGCACACTCATGAGCTGAGAAAATGTGAACCCAAAATCAGAAAAAATCACGGTGTTTGTGATGACGAGCGCAATAAAGGTGTATGGCTGTAATAATGCATATGCAAATAAGCAACGTCTCATCTTGCTAACTTCAGGACTGAATACAACAAGCCCTCCTGTCTGGATTCAGGCATATTTCCTACTCAGGCAGTGTCATAATGGCACAATCAGATCCTCTGAAAGTAAAGCAATTTCTTCTCATGCACAAACTTGTATGCATCTCTTACAAATTCAGCTGTAATGACTTTGGGGTAGAACTCTGAGCAGAAGCCTGGCCCCATTCCCGTCAATGAGAGTATTGCCATTAACTTCAACAGAGCCAGGATTATTTGTGTACAGTAGTTGTGCAGTACACAACACAACAGAGTCCTGCTTCTTGATTGCACGTCCTAGCTGCTACCACAATACAAACAATAAAGAATCATCACATCTTTCTAATTATTCTCTTAAGCACTTAGCACATTTTGGATGCTCTGAAATGAATAGATACCAATCTCTCTACATACTGGTAGGTCCTACCACAGTGCCAATTAACATGGTATCTGGCCAACTTCCACCTTAATATACATCTCTGTCTATACATTATTTATAATACTCTAGACCCAATGATCTGCACAAGAACAAATGTTATTTTTTCTCTCTTTTGGAAAACAGACGCTGCACTCATTTATACTCCTATAATTTTAATTTTGGAATATAAATCAATTTCTGGTGTCACTCCAGGATTCAGATGATTCTGGTGTAAATCACCAAATTAGAGAACGAGATCAAAGTATTGAAACTCTTCGGTTATCACACAGACAGACCTTGCGCTTCATACTTGAAATTGCATTGAAATCCCCTCATGAATTTGTGTGGCTTTATCGATACATTGCAGTATTATGGAGATAGTTATCTATGGGCTGAATTTAAAAACAAGTGGACACATCTTTTGTGACTTCTTATCTGTGATGCTAGTGAGAAAACATACTGGTGTTTCTCCCTTGATAATATAGTCATGATGTACACAGAAAGCCACTGGAGCATAATTAAGTCCAGCCTCAGATTTACATATCATGCTAGGCGTGGTATTTAAGGAAGTCTTAAAGTCATCCCACTAATTATAAAGCTTTGGTGAATTTGAAGAAGAGAAGAGAAAAAACTCAAGAAGGACCATGGTTTGGCACCTATATTTGATCTGGCTTCTCTCCTCCATGTTGGAAGGTATGTAGTGCAGTCACCTTCTTTTCCCAACTCTAATACAGAATCTGCCAAAAGAAATTCACTAAAAGGCTGTTTATTTCTCCCTTTTCCAGAGTCCAGCGGGCAGATTGTGATCACTCAGACACCTGCTTCAGTGACTGCGCTTCCAGGAGAGACGATCACCATTCAGTGCAAAGCCTCCAGTTCTGTTACTAACGATATGCAATTATATCTGTTCAAATCGGGACAAACTCCCAAGCTTCTCATATACAATGGAGACAGCCGTTTCACTGGGGTTCCCGATCGATTCAGTGGTAGATACAGCGGCACTGACTTCACGTTCTCCATCAATGGGGTGCAGCTGGAAGATTTTGGAGAATATTACTGTGGACAAGATAACAGCCGCCCTCTCACAGTGATACAGTTCAGTACAAAAACCTGTTTGGTGCCACTGCTCACCCGTAAAGCAGAAGGAAGCAGCTGTATGTCAGTCTGGCTGGAAAATTTTATTGGAGGAGAACCTTTAAAATGTTACTGCTTATCTGGACACTCAGATATTTTCGATTCTCTCCTGCCATGGTATTTCCGGGTAGTTATTTTTCAGTAACTCGGTAGGTACGGCCAGGAGTTCTCAAAGCAATAGCTGAAATGCCCAAGCCAATCTCACTATTACACGCTCACTTCAGTGCCTTTTTACAGAAAAATATTTTTCAGTGAATATTTCAGAAGCACTGGAAGCAATTCCTTCTGTGCATGTGTAACCCATATGCCTAAAAAAAGGCTGTCTTTTTAAGAGACCTACTGAGGGTGGGTTACTGTTGCTGGGCATATTAGATACCCACAACGAGAAATTTCTAGAAGCAGGGAGTGGTAGCATTTTTGAGGATGCTCCTGAGGATGCACTGCTGGTGTGATGTGGTGTGGTCAGTCAGATCACATGAGAGCAGCAGTCTGTGCAGACAGCAGGCAGGAGCTGCTTTGAGAAGAGCCCATGTGCTCAGTTTTAAGGAAAGAAGCTGAGCCAGGAGTGAACAAGATGTTTTCTCCCTATAATGGAGTAATCTGCAACAGATTTTGCAGACATGCATATGGGACTGAGGGCTGGTTGCAAAGGTGAAGGAAAAGCCTGCATGGAATGCTACAGAAGATTCCTGCAAAGAAAGAAGAAGAGGACAGCTATTTCTTGCCACTCAATCCTCTACACTGGAGCAAAGACTGTAGGTGAGAGTTGTGTGAACTCCACCTGGACTTTGGGACTCTTGGGTATCTTTCCTGTGGGGTTTCTGTAAGGATTGTTCTGTTAAACTTTATTTTGTTTTCTTAGGATAAGGTTTATTAAGTTAGTAGTTAATAAAGTTCATTGTTAGGTTTTTTTAGTAGTATTTTAATGTGGGAGGGTAACTTTGAGCAATCTTTGCTGTGAGTCCCCTACAGACTGGATCCTGGGTCTCCAGCTGCTTTCTCCATAGGGATTGGGATTGATTTCTGTGAGGCACTGGAGAAGGGCAATTAAATGAATTTTAGCCCACCCAAAGGTTACACATGCCCACCTGTAACATATTCCTGACACAGAAACAAGTCTGCTGTTAATGTTTTCTATTCTTGTCACTCAACTTCCTTGGCCATTCCACTGAGTTACTAGAAAATCCACAAAATTCTGGAGCCACATTATTCCACCCCATTGGATGAAGCAACTTCAAAGCCAGTGCATCTGTGTATGTAGGGTGAGTTGGAAAGAGGCAGGATTCAGAGGTGGGAGCCTTCATTACATGACTCCATTGGTCACCAACCATGTGGAGGTTTGTGCTGGTGTCCCACTCCGTTGGAGAGCTACAGTGCTGAAACAGCAACACCGGTAGATTGGCTGTAGAACTGTGCACACCCGGCATGTCCTTTGAGAGCTAGATGTCCAGCTTTCAGGAGTTTGAGCTGAAGGCTAAA
Source organism: Pelusios castaneus (assembly GCA_007922175.1). Taxonomy (NCBI): domain Eukaryota; kingdom Metazoa; phylum Chordata; order Testudines; family Pelomedusidae; genus Pelusios; species Pelusios castaneus. The sequence continues at coordinate 61,748 of ML685901.1, read as the reverse complement.
AAATTGAAAAAGGACTCTTACCATGTTTTCTGATGGTATTACCAAGAGGCCCCCATCATGATAGGTGCTGTACCCATTGAAAGTAAAGAAAGAACCAGTCCCTGCCCCAAACAGTTTCGAATCTAAATCCACCCAACAAACAAAAGAAGCATCGTTTTCCCTGATATACAGCTGGGAATTCAGGTATAGCTTTTTTTAAATCCAGAAAGGCCGATTAGATCAAGAGACTCACAGAACCCAATGACTTTGCTGCTGAGCAGAGAATTGAGAATTCAAACCATGGGAATGACAAGCAAGTTACTGCTACTGATCAATGAACCTAATAATCTCAATTGCTTCAGCCTCAGCCCTTGCAAATTTGGTCTCAGTGACTTTTTGTTTACAAAGAAGAACCTGAAAATGGCTAGAAACTCCTATTGTCACAGCCCTAGATATGCTTCCTCAGCTAGACAGTCACCACATTGATGGGTTGGGGTCCCATATGTTGGAACTCTGTCGCAGAATCATTGACATGTAGGACTGGAAAAGACCTCAGTAGTTCCTTTAATTGAGTCCCCTGAACTGAGGCCCACTGGGGTCCTTGAGGAGAAGCATTGGTGTCACTTTCACCATTAGTGAGATGAAGACGAATACCGCTGTGGCCAGCCTGACACCGCAGAAACCAATTCAGTGCATCAGCCATCTCGGTGTGAAGTAGAAGGCAGCAGTTCTCATTGGCTTTAAATTCTAATCCAGTTACACACGGAAAACTGAACTTGAGAAAACTCGTTGGAATTTCATAATTTCTCTGGCGACTCAGGTTATTTTTAATTAATTCATTTAAAAACTTCCTTTCCTCCCCACACAAAAAATGTCATTTGTTAACCAAGTTAGAAGGGGAGGAATTCTTGGGGCAGAAACTGAGATATGCCAGACAGGCCTGTTATTTTCCCAAGGTCAAGTCTACCGTTAGAGCACTGGTGTGCTCAGACCACTGCCTGTCATGCTGACCACATCATCTCATTGTTTCCCCATCAGCCTGTCTGCATCCAGCTGTTTTCCTCTGTTTTCCTCTGAGCTTGGACAAGATTTCAAGGGCTCAGAAGACCTAGGGGAAAAGGACCAAGGCACCAGCCTCTACAGTGAGATGTTTTGTCAAGACCTTCATGAAACCAGGACCCTCAGACAGACTGACTTTTCGAGTCAGAGTCTGCAAAGCCACTCTTCACCTGTCTGGAGCTCACAGGTAAATTTTCCAAATGTACATAAGTGACTTAGGCCCACTGGGAGTTAGGCACCTAAACACCTTTCAAGATCTGGTCCTTAGAAGACAATGTCGCATTGAAAGTCAGCACCTAAGTCATTCAGGTCACGTCTACACTACAATAAAAAATCATGAGGTGGCCATGGCTGGCCTGGGTCAGCTGACTTGGGCTTGTGTAGCTCTGGCTGTGTGGCTAAACATTGCCAGGTAGATATTTGGGCTCCGACTGGAGCCAGACCGAAATCCCAGGAAGGAAGGAAGGAAGGAGGTCTTGTAGCTGGGGCTCCCACTCAAACATGGAAGTTTAGGCTGAGATTTTAACACTGCAACGTGAGCCCTGCAAACCCAGATCAGGTGCCTTGAACTCTGAGACTTGGTGCTACAGGGTTCTCAGTGTAGTGTAGATGTGCTCTGACATGGTTTTGGAGATATTATCCAGGACTCTCACCTCGACACATCATTTTGGGTACAGTATTCCCAATAAACTCATCAATGACTGACACAGTTCAACAATCCTAATAAGTATAGGTCACTAAAAATTCATGTGTTTAATATCCAGTGATTCAGCAGTCATATTTAAAAGAAAACACACCTTCCTGCCTCACTCAATATAAAGCCAGGAACAAGTGAGTTTGATTTATCGTTTCTGTCCAGCTAATCTGAGAGTGGCAGACCTGATTAAAACCTATCCCAGGAAAAAAAACTTTTTTCGGTAGAGCTGTGGGAAACAAATGGCTGTAGGGAGTATCTAATGCACAATCTGTTCACTGGGGGCATGATGGCTGTGTCTACACTTGGCCAAATAAGTCGACTTAGCATGTCCAGACTATAAAATTAGGTTGACTTAAAATCGACCGTGCCAAATCAACTTAGAGCATCCACACTGGATGCCTAAGTCGACTTCTAGGGGCAAGGTGGACCTGGGAGTGGTCCATGAAGGGAGGAGGGGCACCCTTTTCAAAGTGCCAGGGGGCTCAGCATTTGCCCCATTGTACCAGAGTACAACGGGGCTGAGCAGGTCAGGGAGAGGGACAGAGTATAGGAGCAGGCTGGGCAGGGCTCTGTCCTGCCCTGTGGGGGGCGGGAGGGGCACGCCAGGCTCTGGCTGTGCCAGCCACCCTGGCAGGGAGGTCAGTGCGGGAGCCCTGGGAGCCCTTTAAGTCGACTTAAAGTCGACTTAGGGCTAAATCCCCGTCTACACTGGCTAAGTCAACTTAATAAAGTTGACTTAGCCAGTAAAGTCAACTTTATACTAGGTTTTATAAAGTCGACTTAAAATTTCCTTAAGTTGACTTTAGCAGCAGCTTAAGTCAATTTAAGGAAATTGTAGTGTAGACGCAGAGTAAATTAAGTCAATTTAAGCAGGCTTAAGTCGACTTAATTTACGAGTGTCGATGCACCCTTAGAGCATTATCATCTAGGCCAGCTTTTAAGAACATTATTTTTCTCCCAATATGTTTGTGTGTGCTCATGGCTCTTTAAATGCCAATTTCCTAAACAGCTGTGAAAATTCACTTTCCCCTTTGTTACCACTAGAAGGCACTGCATGAACACGAATACTTCCCTTAAACAAACAAGGAGTCCTGTGTTACTTTTAAAGACTAACAAATTTATTTATCGCATGAACTTTCGTGGGAGAAAATCCCACTTCGTCAGATGCTTCTCCAATGCGATAAATAAATTTGTTAGTCTTTAAAAGTGACACAGGACTCCTTGTTTGTTTGGCTAAACTAGACTAACACGGCTACCCCTTTGGAATTTGTCATACTTCCCTTAATAATGCCAGTGAGAGATCCTACAGGATAATAAACCCAAATAAGATCTAAGGTGACGTGCTATGAAATACAGGGGTTGGTTACTATATGAATCCATTATTTTACATATTTACAAAGCACCTGACATCGCTCTTTGTGCAGAGAAGCTATAAATATTAGTAAATCATCAAATTAGAAAATGAGATAAAATTATTGTAACACCTCAGTTATCATACAGAGAGACCTTGCTCTTCATTGTTTGTTTTGAAATCCCCTTATGATTTTTTGTGGCTTTATCAATATATTATAGAATCATAGACACTAGAAGGGACCATGAGAGGTCATTGAGTCCTGTCCCCTACACTCACAGCAGGACCAAGTACCCTCTTAAGCCATCCCTGACAGGTGTTCGTCTAACCTGCTCTTAACAACTTCCAATGATGGAGATTCCACAACCTGCCTAGGCAACTTATTCCAGTGCTTAATCACCCTAATAGTTAGACATTTTTTTCTTAATAGCCAATCTAAACCTCCCTTGCTGTAATTTAAGCCCATTGATTCTTCCCCTATCATCGGTGATTAAGGAAAATAATTTTTCTCCCTCCTCCTCGTAACAGCCTTTTAGGTACTTGAAAATTGCTATCATGTCCCCTCTCAGCTTCCTCTTTTCCAGACTAAACAAACCCAGCTCTTTCAATCTTCCCTCATAAATCAAGTGTTCCAGACCTTTAATCATTGTTGTGCTCTTCTCTGGACTTTCTCTAATTTTTCCACATCTTTCCTGAAGTGAGGCACCCAGAACTGGCCACAATACTCCAGTTGAGGCCTAATCAGGGTGGAGTAGAGTGGAAGAATTACTTCTCATGTCTTACTTACAATACTCATGTTAATACATCCCAGAATGGTGTTTGCTTTTTTTTTTTTTTTTTTTTTTTTTTTTTTAAGTGTGGCATTGTTGAGTCATATTTAGCTTGTGGTCCACTATGACACCCAGATCCCTTTCCGCAGTACTCCTTCCTAGGCAGTCATTGCCACTTTGTATGCATTCAATTGATTGCAGTATTATGGTGAAGTGTAAAAGAAACGGAAAACTTTGTGACGGTGGAGCATTAGAGGGCGGTGGGGCCCCCCCGACACATTTCCTTCAGCTAGACTGTGTAGTAAACGAAGTAATCAAGTGATAGTTTGTAAAAGTCCTAGGCTATGTCTACACTACAAAAAGTTAGGTCGACCTTATTAAGTCGACTTAACAAAGTGGACTAAGTCGACTTAACTTTAAGTCGGCTTAGTCCACTTTGTTAAGTCAACATAACCACCCTTAAGTTGATTTAACAAATTGGACTTATGCGTCCACACTGAGCTTAGGTCAACCTAAAGCAGGGTTAGGTTGACCTAAGCAGGCTTAAGTTGACCTAATAGGTGGTTCTTATTAAGTCGACTTAAGCGTTCATTAAGTTGACTTAAGGAATTACTTAAGTTGACTTAATGAAAGTCTAGTGTGGACACGGCTTAATTTAGGTCGACTTAAGCCTCCTTAAGTCGATTTAAATTGCCAGTGTAGACATACCCTAGTGTTTAAGTAGACTGTTCATTTTTAACAGTAGCAATTGAAACCCATCAGCAGCAGTCTACATGACCAGGAGTAGGGCCTGATCACCCCTCCTTGTGAGCGATGGGCTATAACAATAGCTCACTCCCAGGCCTAAATCGGACTTCGCCTCAGGATCTTGGGAAGAGAGGCCTCAGACAACACTCTCCCCTGCTGAAGCTCACGTTGCCTGGGGTCCCCGACTGCAGAAGGAGCGTAAGCTGTTTATCTTGCACCTTTAATTCTGACTTCAGTCATGTCACTGGTATGGGTAATAGGTGGTCCGTTAAGTAGTTGGTTAGTCAATAAATTCGCTTTATTCTGTTATTTGTGTCTTGGTGTTTGTTGCTACTGAATCCTCTAACCTCATCACCCTGGGAAGGGGAATATTACATGGTGATAGTTATCTATTAGCTGAATTTAAGAACACATTAATTCATCTCTCATGGTTTCTTATCTGTGATGCTAGTGAGAAAACACTGGTGTTTCCCCCTTGATAATATAGTCATGATGTACACAGAAAGCCAGTGGAGCATAATTAAGTCCAGCCTCAGATTTACATATCATGCCAGGCGTGGTATTTAAGGAAGTCTTAAAGTCATCCCACTAATTATAAACCTTTGGTGAATTTTAAGAAGAGCAGAGAAAAAACTCAAGAAGGACCATGGTTTGGCACATATATTTGATCTGGCTTCTCTCCTCCATGTTGGAAGGTATGTAGTGCAGTCACCTTCTTTTCCCAACTCTAATACAGAATCTGCCAAAAGAGATTCACTAAAAGGCTGTTTATTTCTCCCTTTTCCAGAGTCCAGCGGGCAGATTGTGATCACTCAGACACCTGCTTCTGTGACAGCGCTTCCAGGAGACACGGTCACTATTCAGTGCAAAGCCTCCAGTTCTGTTAGTTATGAGATGCAATTATATCTGTTCAAATCGGGACAAACTCCCAAGCTCCTCATATACGATGGAAACAGTCGTTTCACCGGAGTTCCCGATCGATTCAGTGGTAGATACAGCGGAACTGACTTCACGTTCTCCATCAATGGGGTACAGGTGGAAGATTTTGGAGAATATTACTGTGGGCAAGATAACAGCAGCCCTCTCACAGTGATACAGTTCAGTACAAAAACCTGTTTGGTGCCACTGCTCACCCGTAAAGCAGAAGGAAGCAGCTGTATGTCAGTCTGGCCAGAAAGTTTTATTGGAGAAGAATCTTTAAAATGTTACTATTAATTGGACACTCAGATTTTTTTTGATTCACTCCTGCCAGGGTATTTGTGGGGAGTTATTTTTCAGTAACTGTGTTGGTACAGCCAGGAGTTCTCAAGGCCATAGCTGAAATGCACAAACCAATCCCAGTATTACACACTCGAGTGCCTTTAAAAAAAAAAAAAAATTGGTGCATTTTTCAGAAGCACCTGAAGCAATTCCTTCTGCGCATGCCCTCCTGTAACATATTCCCAACACAGGAACAATCCTGCGCTGCTAATATATTCCATACCATATTGTCCCTGACCTACCTTGGACATTCCCACTGAGTTGCTGGAAAATCCACAAAAGCCTGGAACCCCATTATTCCACCCCATGGGACTGAGCAACTTCAAAGCTAGTGCGTGTGTGGATAGTGGTGGGTGCAAGACGCAGGATTCAGAAGGGGAAATCTTCATTCCCTGACTCTATTGGTTACCAAGCCTGCAGACAGAGGGTTGTGCTGGTGTTCCACTCCCCTGGAGAGCTCCAGGGCTGGAACTGCAGCATCAACAGATTGACTTAAGAACTGTGCACACCCTGCCTGTCCTTTGAGAACGAGATTCACTCCCTTGCCTAGCTTTCAAGAGTTTCTGCTTAACGCTGGAAAATTACAAAAGGATTCATATGTTGTTTCCTGACTATAGGACAAAGAGGCCCCATCCTGTTAGATGTTGTATCTGTAGATGGTAAAGAAGGAGCCAGTCCTTGTCCCCAAACAGTTTACAATCTAAATCCAGCCAAGTAACAAAGGAAGCTGATATACAGCTGATATCCCTGGTATACAACTGGGAACTCATGCAGAGATAAATTCATATATTTTGTTTTTTAAATCCAGAAGGGACAATTAGATCGAGAGACTCACAGAACCTAAGGAGTCTGCGACAGAGCTGAGAACTGAGAATTCAAACTGTGGGATTGACAAGAAAATGACTGGCCCGGATCAATGAACCTAATCATCTGAACTGCTTTGACCTCAGCCCTTATGAATTTGTTCTCAGTGGCTTTGCGTTTAGTGATGGTTTTAAAAAAAAGATACTGAAAATGGCTAAAAATTCCTATTGTCACAGCCCTAGTTACTCTTCCCCTGCTGGGCAGTCACCAAATTGCTGGCCTGGGGTCCTATCTGCTGGAACCCTATCACAGAATCATAGACATGTAGGACCAGAAGGGACCTCAATAGCTCATTTAATTCAGTCCCCTGCACTGCAGCCCACTTGGGTCACCGAAGAGCAGCCCTGGCGTTACATTTGCCATTTGTGAGATACAGTCAGACGATGCAGATGCATACCACTTTGGGCAGCCCAACACCGCACTTCAGCGCAGAAACCCATTCAGTGTATCAGCCCTTTCGGTATGAAGCCGAAGGCAGCAATTCTGGCTGTATCTAAATTCTAATAGAGCTACGCATGGAAAACTGAACTTGAGAAAACGTCTTAGAATGTTGTCATTTCACGGGAGACTCGGAATTTTTAATTCATTCCTTTTAAAACTTCCACCCCTGCCCCCAACAAAAGTGTCTTTCATTTAACCACATTAGAAGAGGCAGGAGCTCTCAGAATAGTAACTGAGATATGTCAGTCAGGCCTTTTATCATGGACTCCCCAAGGTCACTTCTACAGTTAGACCGCCTGTGCACTCAGACCTCTGTCTGTCATGCTGACCATATCATCTTGTATTCCCCCCATCAGCCTGTCTACATCCACCTGTTTTCTCCTGTCTTCTACTTACACTGTAGCCTCATTGGATCATCTTGGTTCTGTTTGTCCAGCATCAAACACAATGGGATCCTTCTCCACAACTAGGGTTATTATGAGTAGGGTAATACAAATAATAATAATTTTTAACATGGCTTTTCCCTCCTTAAATAGTTCTCAGTGAATTCTTCAAAAATAATAATTTCCATCTGTGCCCATGCACATGTTCCAGATCCTTTCCCCACAGCGCCAATCCTCTAATTAACATTTTCTGAAACAGGGTTATTAACATTGCAAGACTACATTCCTTTCAGGTGATGGACTCTGAGTTTTAGGGACCACAGAAAGTCCCCAGAAGAATGGTAACATGTGATTCCACAGCAAGGAAAGATGGTCAATGGCAGAGCAGGTGTTTACATGCGGGGAATTGGAGCCAGGTTGGCTAGGAAGTGGGGCCATGTAAACACGAATTCAATGGCTATAAATTCCTGTAGAGGGTGTGTGGTGGTTTGAAGGCCTTTTGAGGCCCCAGGGCTGGAATATTAGTTATAGATTACATAGGGTGCCCCTGCCATGCCCACGTTGCCTGTGAGGATCAGGGCCAGATTAACATAGGGGCTTTAGGGGCTGAAGCCCAGGGCCCCAGTCTAAGGAGGGGCCCTGAAAAAATCCAGCCCTGAACTGGCTGTCCCTGCTTCCAGGGAGGTACTGCTTGGAGGGAATGCAGAAGAGTCCTTCCTACCCACCCTGCTCCAGGTGGGGTAGCGTCCTGGTCACACCCCCCAGCTGCAGAGAGACAGGCTCCAGGCTGCTCCCATCTTAGCTGACTGTGATTGCCTCTCCATTCCCTCAAGCTGCCAATGCTGCCTTCATTTGCAGGGTGGGGGATGCAGCCCGCTCCAGGCTGGACTCCTGGGAGCCACAGCCACAAGGGGGTGGAAGGGGAGGGGACAGGACTGGGTTAGAGTGGGGAACAGGGGTGTGAGGGGCCAGAGGAGGTGAACGGGGATGAAGAGGGCAGGAGAGGACAGAACAGGAAGGAGGCAGGGGGCAGTGGGTTGCTGGAGGGGGTGTGAGGCGATGCAGAGGAATCAGGGGATGGGGAGTTTAGGGGTGGGGGGAAGGAGGCTGAAGCAGAGGGGGATGTGAGAGGTGGGGACACTACGAGGGAAGGGGGGAGATGAGAGGTGGGGAGAGGCGGCTGGAAGGAGAATGTGGGAGCAGGAGCCCCACTGCCCAGCCTGTCACAGCTCACAGACAACCAGGGTGTCCAACCCTGACCTGGGGATAAGAAGGGACCCATGGAGAGAGTCTGTCACAGCTGTCTCACCACCCCCACAGCAGGAGTAGCGCAGGACATGGGACCACAAACTCTCCCCGACCCCATGGGACACTGTTGCTGCCACTTCCCTGGGAGACTCTGGTGGCTCTGGGCTGAGAAACAGTTAACCCAAAAACCTAATTTTACTGGAGCAGGGGGTTTGACATGTCCCTGGCACTCATGTGGAAGGGGAAAATCCTCCTCATTGCTCCGGCAATTCTCTGCCCAGAACAAGAGCAGCAAAAATCCCTTGATAACAGAATTTTATCTGAGAAATTAAGAACCATTGGGCTTTATTTCTACCTAGTGTTAAATGCTGACAGACGATTACAGGGCTCACTGACAATAAAAAGATAGCCAGTGCTTAGAATTCAGACCAGGAGTTTTATTGGGAATCCAACCCTCAATATATGGCTGTCTAGCAACTCCTTCATTCTGTAGCTCATCATAGAAGCAGTCTACACTGAAACATAGTCTAACCGCTGATCCCCTTGGCTTGTCTTACTAGATCTTTCCCACTGCTTGTTATATCCACTACTGGAGAAGCTCAAGAAAGAAAACAACAGAACACCACTGGTCATCACCTATAACCCCCAAATCAGACCTATACAGCACATCATCAAGGATCTACAGCCTATTCTACAAGATGATCCCTCGCTCTCAAGTCTGGGGAGACAGACCTCTCCTCGCTTACAGACAGCCCCCCAACCTTAAGCAGATACTCATCAGCAACTATAGACCAAACAACAGAAACATTAAATTAGGCACATATCCCTGCAACAAACCGTGTTGCCAATTCTGCCCACATATTGGATCGGTTTAGCGGTCGTGGAAAAGGAACTGATTTCACATTCACCATCAGTCATTTCCATGCTGAAGATGCAGGGGAATATTTTTGTGGACATGACTATGGCAATGAGCTCACACAGTGATACATTGCAGTACAAAAACCTGCCAACCTCAGAGCATTCTTGGTGGCTAAGAGACCAGAGGGGGATGTTTCATATTCAGTAAATAATAAAATACTAACTTGAGGATACATTTTTAAAGAAAGTCAACATCTATCTCAGAGCAGGTGTCTTCTAATATTCTCTAGTCTACCAAACAAACATCTATCTCAGAGCAGGTATCTGCTAATATTCTCTAGTCTACCAAACAAACCGCAGCAGGATAGATTTCCAAGAGCTGTTTCCATCAAGTTCCTCACATATCCTTATAAAATACAGTACTGAGCCCAAATAGGGCATTCCCCTCTAATCCACAGAGTGTGGTTCAGGTAGCCCAGACTGTGACCACTGCTTGAAAGACAACTCCAATGTCCCCTCTCTTTCCCTCCCACATATCCTCCCTCCTCACTTGTCTTCTCCTTCCATACTCAATAGAATTCACAAGTGGTTTTTTTGTGCTGTCACTGAACCATGTTTCCTGTAGAAACCCCAGCTGGCCTCTGTAAAAACAATGTCTTTGTCACTCAGCATTGCTGCTTCTGGCAAGAACCAAGGAAGTGCGCTCTACAGTGCGATATTCTGTCAGGAGCTTCATGAATCCAGGACCCTCACCCAGACGACTGACTTTTCTAGTCTGCAAAACCAGTCTCCTTATACCTGTCCGAAGCTCACAGGTTCGTAAGGGGCAGCCGTGTTAGTTTAGTTCAGCAAAACAAACAAGGAGTCCTGTGGCATTTTTAAAGACTAACAAAGTTATTTATCGCATAAGCTTTTGTGGGAGAAAATCCCACTTCATCAGACACTTTGGGGATTTTCTTCCACAAAACTCATGCCATAAATAACTTTGTTAGTCTTTAAAATTGACAGAGGACTCCTTGGCTATGTCTACACTTATTAAAGTTAGTTAGAATTAGTTAATTCGAACTAACTAATTTGAACTAATTTTAGTTAGTTCGAATTAAGTTAATTCGACCTAGAAAAATTTAGTTCGAACTAAGCAAGTGCCATTCATGGCACTTGCTTAGTTCAGATTAGTGAATTGCATTGAGTTCAATGGGCCGGTTAGTTCAAACTAAGCAATTAGTTCGAATTAACATGGCCACATTGGTTAATTCGAACTAACTAGTTCAAATTAACCCTTAATTCGAATAGCATATTTGAATTTATTAGTTCGAATTAAGGAAGCCCTTAATTCGAACTAATGAAAGCCTAGTGTAGCCATGGCTTAAGTTAGTTCGAATTAAGCCTCCTTAATTCGAACTAACTTGCCAGTGTAGACATAGCCCTTCTTTGTTTTGCTGGAGCTCACAGGTTAATTTTCCAAAAGTACCTAAGTGACTTAGGCTCATTGGGAATTAGGCACCTAAACACCTTTCAAGATCTGTTCCTTAGAAGATAATGTTGTATTGAAAGTCAGCTCCTAAGCCATTCTGGGTACGTCTATGCTAAAATAAAAAGCCCACGAGGCAGCCGTGGCTGGCCTGGGCTTGTGTGGCTCCGGCTGTGTGACTACAAATTGTAAGGTAGATATTTGGGCTGAGATTGGAGCAAGGCTCTGAAATAGTGAGAAGGAAGGAGGTTTTATAGGTGGGACTCCAACTCAAACACAAAGGTCTAGGATGCAATTTTAACATCACAAAGTGAGCCCCGCAAAACCAAATCAGCTGCCTTGAACTCTGAGACTCGGAGCCACAGATTTTTATTGCGGAGATGTTCTCTTGGACACTTTTGGGGCTTTTCCCCAGGTTTCTCCTCTTAACACATCATCCTTGGTGCAGAACTCTCAATAAACTAGACAATGATTAAAACTGCAGTCCTATTAATTATAGGTCAGTAAAGATTAATGTGCTTAATATCCAACAAATCAGCAGTCATATTAAAAAAAAAAACCAACCTTCCTGCCTCACTCTATATACAGTCAGTGCCAAGTGGGTTTGATTTATTGTTTCCAACCATCTAATCGAAGAGGGGCAGCCCTGATTAAAACCTAGCCCAGGAAAAACAACTTTCTAGGTGGAGCTGTGGGAAACAAATGATGGTAGGAATGCACCTTATATTCACTGGGGGCACTGTATTGTCATCTGGGCCAGTTTTTAAAACTAATATTTTTTCTCCCAATATGTTTTTGCGTGCGCTCTGCTCTTTATTGCCAGGTTGCTAAACAGCTGCAAAAATTCACATACCACTTGGTTACCACTAGAGGTCACTCTGTGAACACTAATACTTCTCTGTAATTGTAGTAAGAGATGCTACAGGATAAGAAACCCAAATAAGAACTAAGGTGACGTGCTGTGAAATACAGAAGCCGGTTATTATATGGATCCATTATTTTGCATATTTACAAAGCATCTTCCATCCCTTTTTGTGCAGGAAAGCTATAAATATTTCGCTCTTCATTTAGTGTCACGTCTGTAGAGTCTGTTAGTGAAGACCGCCAAGATGACAGCTGTGTTGCACGGTCTCTGGTTACTGCTTCTCTGGGCTCAGGGTAAGGAAAATGCTTCTTAGTCATTCAAATGAAAACTCACTGCAGATGTAAGGTTGAGTTTAATAGCTTGTGCCCACATATTTTTCTGTGCATTCCTCCATCTTCTCTCTCTATATCTAGGCTCCAGTGGGCAGATTGTGATGACCCAGACTCCAGAATCCCTGGCAGTGTCTCCGGGAGACACAGTCACCATCAACTGCAAAGCCAGTTCAAGCATCAGCAGCAATATAGCCTGGTACCAACAGAAATCAGGACAAGCTCCTAAACTTCTTTTCTATGGGTCTTCCTCCCGCCCCTCTGGGGTCCCAGACCGGTTCAGCGGCAGTGGGTCTGGCACCGATTTCACATTCACAATCAGCAGGGTTGAAGTTGATGACGCTGGAGATTATTACTGCCAGCAGTATAACAGCTGGCCTCTCACAGTGATACAGACCAATACAAAAACCTCCCTGCAGCTGTTTCACTTTCGTAGGAACAAAAGCTTTGATGTAACTGTTCCTGTTTCTTTGAAAACCAATGGAAGTGTGATGGGACAGGACAAGAGTGTAACAAATGGGAGCAGGATGGTACCAGGAGGATGAACAGGGCGTCTTGTGTCCATTGTTGTTTCCCATTGCCAGCCTTTACTGTGCTGAGGCAGGTCTTCAATGGCTCTTAAAGAAGCTATTGGGATGCCCATGCTGGAGTAATCATTTCCTGATGTGGACAATCTAGCTACTCTTTCCGTGTGTCCCATCTCCTGTTTTTAGGGAAGGTTACTGATAAGGTTTGGGGAGGGCAATTCTGGATGCTACGTGATTCCTCAGCTGTCCTTAACTCAGGCCAGTCTGTTATAGCTGTAACATGGGATAGAAATGGCACCTGCTGCATTGGATCATGATCCCTGCCTAGCAATGGGCAAAGCGAACAGGGAAAAGCCTGGCCAGTGGGAGTTTGGCCATTATATTCAAGGGAGGTCACTGAGGAGACACAGGCTGTGGCGCATTCAGTATTCTGGGGCCACCCACTATAAATCTCCATCAAAACTGACCCAGCCAGACAGCAGGAATAAATTACCCAGTGCAGGTAGGAACTTAGACAGTGCTATTTTCAGGAATCACTTGCTGCGTGAGTTCATGTGGAGGTAGGAATAAAGCCTGACTATTGAACTGTTCTGGCTCTTGCTTTCTTACACTCAGAAACTAAACAGCATTCGAAATCCCAGAAGAAAGGCCCGATCCCAAACTCTTTGAAATGTCTTTCCAATGGCTTCAGTGGGCTTTGGGTCAGACCCTCTGAACTAGGTCTTGCTAGATAAGGAGCATCTCCTGCCATGTAGTGGTTATCTTCACACGTTGACATCAGCTATCCTGTGCTGAGTGATTTGTAGACATAATACAGACGCCAAGATGTATTATGAAATGTACAAAATCTTCACGCTGAGCTAATCATTCAGCACTCTGTTCATGTTACAATAACTGTTAAAAGTATATTTGGGGGTGCCTATATGCCACTGAATTCCATGAGAATTTTACCATTGACTTCAAAGATCACCTTGCTTAATGCACTTCTGCAAAGTGCTGAGATACTACAGGGAAGAGCATGGTAGCAATATCGACAAGACAGAATAGAATAGAATCAGGTCTTTATCAGGTACTAAACTTTGGTGCCATAAGTTAATGATGAAATGAATGTATATCTATTCAAATCAGGAGAAGTTTCAAAGGCCATCATTTATCACGCAACCAACCGTTTCCCAGGGGTCCCAGATCGGTTTAGCAGTCGTGGAAGAGGAACTGATTTCACATTCACCATCAGTCATTTCCATGCTGAAGATGCAGGAGAATATTTTTGTGGACATGACTATGGCAATGAGCTCACACAGTGATACATTCTAGTACAAAAACCTGCCAACCTCAGAGCATTCTTGGTGGCTAAGAGACCAGAGGGGGATGTTTCATATTCACTGTATAATGAAACACTAACGAGAATAAATTTGTAAAGAAAATCAACATCTATCTCACAGCAGATGTCTGCTAACTTTCTCTAGTCTAGTAAACAAACCACAGCAGAATAGATTTGCAAGAGCTGTTTTTCCATCAACTTCCTCACTGATCCTTATAAAAAACAGTACTGAGCCCAGTTAGGGTGTTTCCCTCTAATCCACAGAGTGTGGTTAGGTAGCCCAGACTGTGACTGCTGTTTGAAAGGCTATGTCTACACTTAGGAATTTAGGTCAACTTTACTAAGTCGACTTTAAGGCGACCTTATTAAGTAAGTCGACTTGAACTTGGCCTTACTCAGTGGACTTAGAGAGTCTACACTAGACTCTCTAACTCAACTAGTTAGGTCCAGGGGGAGACGAGGCTCCCAGGCTAGGAGGGCTTGTCCTCGGGAGAGCCAGCCCAGCATGGGGGAGAAGGGAGCATGGAGCGTCCTTCCGGCACGGACTACTCGGCTCCCTTTGGGCCGGATCCACCCAGGTCCCGGGCAATAGGGAGCCCCCCGTTCCCTTCTCACTGGGTCCGAGCGGTCCCCGTGGTCCCAACCAGAAAGGACCACGGGGTCCCTTCTCTCCAGGAACCCCACGGGGCCTGGCAAAAAGGGAGCTCCAGCTTCCTTCTTGCTGGGACCTGCGGTCCTGGCCAGAAGGAAGCGGGCGGCTCCCCTCTGCCTGGGACCCCCGCGGGGCCCGGCTAGAAGGGAGCACAGGCTTTCCTTTTTGACGGGACCCCAGCGGCTCCGGCCAGAATGAAGCCCTGTGGCTCCATTCTTGCTGGGACCATGCTCTAGCTGTTGGAGAGGCCCGGGGTCTCCCCGCCAGCTGGAGCGCCATGCCGGCAATTGCCGGTGCTCCAGCTGTTTGTGGAGGCCTGGGGGCTTCCCAAACAGCTGGAGTGCCATGCCAGGAATTGCCCGCGCCACTCGGGTCCCGGCTAGGAGGGAGTGCGGGGCTCACTTCAGCCAGGACCACTCAGTCCCGGGGAGAAGGGAGCCAGGACGAGCTGTTAGTGTAGACGCACCTAAAGACTCCTCCAATGTCCCCTCTGTTATATCTTCCCTCCTGACCTGTCTTTCCTTTTCTTACTCAATCGCCACACTCCTTCAATAGACTTCATGAGTGGATTTTTCTGCGGTCACTGTTACTGAACCATGTTTCCTGTGGAAATCGTAGGTGGCCTCTGTCAAAGCAATTTCTGTGTCATTGATCCCTGCTGCTTCTGGCCACGTGGCTGATCCTGTGCCCTGGGGATGAGCAGACCTGAGGCCTGATTTGCCAGAGAGCTCAGGCCTGATTTTAAGGGCTCAGAAGCCCTTGGGAGAAAGACCAGAGGTAGCAGGCTCTACAGGGTACTGTCAGGAGCCTCATGAACCCAGGACCCTCAGCCAGACTGACTTTTCAAGTCTGAGTCTGCAAAACCTCACCGGCTAATTTTCCAAAAGCACCTAATTGACTTAGGCCCATTGGGAGTTAGGCACCTTTCAAGATCCGTCCTTACATTAGAAGACAATGTCCCATTGAAAGTCAGAGCCTAAGCTATTCAGGGTACAGCTATACTACAATAAAAACCCATGAGGTGGCCGGGACTGGCCTGGGTCAGCTGACTCAGGCTTGTGTGACTAATTCTGCAGATTAAAAAGTGCAAGATAGATATTTGGGCTCAGATTGGAGCCCAGGCTCTAAATTCCATGAAGGAAGGTGGTCTCAGAGCCTGGGTTCCAACTCCAGCACAGAAGTCCGCATTGCAATTTTAACAGTGCAATTTGAGTCTTGCAAACCCAAGTCAGCTGCCCGGGACTCTGAGACTCAGTGTGCCAGGCTTTCTACTGCAGTGTAGACATGTTTTGAGGTGCGTTTGGAGCTATAACCATGGGTCACTCTCCCTCATTCTTCATGCAGGACTACCAATAACGTGCACAGGACTCCTTGGTTGTTTGGCTGAAACAGACTAACCCAGCCACCCCTCTGAAACTAGACAATGACCGATGCTTCTCAAACGTCCGAATAATTATAGATCACTAAAGATAAAACCGTTTAATAACCAGTGAATCAGCAGAAATATTTAAAAGAAGACCAACTTTCCTGCCTTACTTGATATACAGTCAGTACCAAGTGAGTCTGGTATATTATTTCCTACGGGCTAATGTGCGCGAGACAGACCTAATTAAAACTTATCCACAGAATAGCAACTTTTATGTAGAGTTGTGGGAAAGAAATCGCCGTAGGAGAATGTAATGCGGTTTGTTCACTGGGGGGTTTCTTAGAGAATAGTCATATGAACCATTTCTTAAAACCATTGTTTTTTCCTCCCAGTGTCATTTTCTCTGCTCACTGCTCTTTAAATCGGAAATAACTAAACAGCGGTGAAAAGTCACATTCCCTATTGTTACCACTAGAGGGTACAAGGTGAACACTTAATACTTAGCAGAAATAATGGGTGAGAGGTGCTACAGGAAAAACACACTCAAGTAAGATACAAGGTGTTGTCTGCTGTGAAATACAGAGGCTGGTTATTATATGGATCCATTCGTTTGCATATTTGCAAAGCACCTGACATCTCTCTATTGTGCAGGGAAGCTATTAATATTTCACTTTCCAGTTTGGCATCACTTCTCTAGGCTCTCTCAGTGAGGACCGTCAAGATGACAGCTGTGTTGCACTGTCTCTGGTTACTGCTTCTCTGGGCTCAGGGTAAGGAAAATGCTTCTCAGTCATTAAAAAGAAAACGTTGTCTAAGATCTAAAACTCAGTTTAATAGCCTATACCCACTTTTTTTCTGTGCATTTCTCCATCCTCTCGGTATGTATCTAGGCTCCAGTGGGCAAATGATGACCCAGACTCCAGAATCCCTGGCAGTGTCTCCGGGAGACAGAGTCACCATCAACTGCAAAGCCAGTTCAAGCATCGGCGGCTATATAGCCTGGTACCAACAGAAATCAGGACAGGCTCCTAAACTCCTTATCTACGGCTCTTCCACCCGCCCCTCCGGGATCCCAGACCGGTTCAGCGGCAGTGGGTCTGGCACCGATTTCACATTCACAATCAGCAGGGTTGAAGTTGATGACGCTGGAGATTATTACTGCCAGCAGTATAGCAGCTACCCTCTCACAGTGATACAGACCAATACAAAAACCTCCTGCAGCTGTTTCACTTTCGTAGGAACAACAGCTTTAATGTAACTGTCCGTGTTTCTTTCAAAATCAATGGGAATGTGATGGAACAAGGACACTGTGTTACAAATGGTAGAGGGATGGTTACCAGGAGGATAAAAGGGTAGTCCTGTGTCCTTTCTTGATTCTCATTGCCAGACTATACTGTGGTGAAGCCGGTTTTCAATAGCTCTTAAAGAAGCTAGGTGCTGGAGTAACCATTTCCTCATGTAGAAAGTTTAGCTACTCTCGCCCTCTGTCTCGTCTCTGTCCACAGTGGGTAAAGGATGGGAGAAGGAAGGCTCCTGGAAACTTAAAGTGGTGGCCAAAAATAATAAACTTTATTAGTCCCCTCTTTGGGACGCAAAGGGTTAACAGTGGGGCTGCTTGCTTGACTAAACTCAGAAGTCAGCTTCACAGATAACAAGATAGCCCCAGGTGATTATTCACAGTTTAGCATATCATGAGTTACACAGAAATAAACCTTTAGAATAAACCCTCCTCTTGGACTCTTTTGATAATTCAGAGATAAAGTATAACAAGACAGAGTTCAATACATAAACAATAAACATAACAATAATCCCCAAACCTACACCAATTGTAATACCTAGGGTTAAAACTGAGGTAGAAGAATTATTCACATTCAATCATGAGGAGTAAACGTGGGGGGGGGGGAATTCGGGTTCACATACGTACCATGACTATCAGGCAGGTGATTAACAACAGCATAACGTCTCAAGGTGGAGGTTGAAATCGACTCGGGCCGGCACTCTCGGGGGAACTCCTACTGCAGGGTGATCAGGCCTAGCAGTTAACTCGAGGAGACTCCCAGCTCGCTCCATGCGGCATGGAAGCTTTTATTGCCCAGGCCACGACTTCCTGCCGAGGGCTGTGATTGGCCAGATTTCGCTGCAGCAGGAATTTTGGGGCAAGGGGCTGCCCGGTTCCTCCTGTCCTTATTTGGGCAAAGGAATTTTCACCAGCTCTCTAGGTTCCGGGTCAGAGCCTTCTACACCCCTGGGGGGGGGGGGGGCAGAGCAGCCATGATTGACTTGCCCTCCAGCACATGGGCGAGGGGGATGACCCACCCCTTTGGGAGCTGGCTGAGAGCGAATCAGGGTCCGAATAAAGCATGTTGATAGTCACAAGCCTAGCAGCCAGGAGTTCTCTACGTGCAATAAAGCATGTTGATAGTCACAAGCCTAGCAGCCATGAGTTCTTTACATGACCTGGGGGGCAGTATCTGGTATGTGACCTGGGAAGAGTATCTGATAAGCAGTTTCACTACGTGACCTGAGGAGAAACAGTTTCTATGTCTTTATATCACAAGGGAGGTGGCGGCCAGTTTATGGGGTGCTCATAACAGCACCTTAACAATCTCCTCTTTTTAGGGAAGGTTACTGAAAAGGTTTTGGCAGGGCAATTCTGGCCGTTCCTTAATTCCTCAGCTGTCCTTAACTCAGGTCCATCTGGTTATAGGCCTGAGCATGGGACAGAAATGGCACCGGTTGCATTGAGTGACAAACTCTTCTTAGCAATAGACAAAGAGAAAGGGTGAAATCCTGGCCTTTAGAAGGTAGTGTGAGTTTGGCCCTTAACTTCAATGGAAGTAACTGAGGAGAGACAGGCTGTAGCGCACTCAGTATTCTGGGACCATCTCGTTCTAAATCTCCGTCACATCTGATCCAGCCAGAAAACAGGAACAAATTACTCAATGCATGTAGGAACTCAGAGAATGCTACTTTCAGGAGTCACTTACTGAGAGAACATCCGTGGAGGTAGGAATAAATTGCACTGTCCTCGCTCGCATTTTTATACTACCAAACTAAACAGAATTCAAAATCCGAGAAGAAGGGCCTGATCCCAAATTCTTTGAAATGTCTTTCCAGTGACTTCAGTGGGCTTTGGATCAGACTTGGTCTTGCTAGATAAGGAGCATCTCCTACCACATACTGAATATCTTTGGACATTGACATCAGCTGTCCTGCGCTGAGTGACTTGTAGACCAAATACAGAAGCCAAGGTTTATTATGAAATGTACAAAAGCTTCACACTGAGCTATCCATTCAACACACAGATCATATCACAGGGTGCGTCTACACTTGTAAATTAAGTCGACTTAAGCTTGCTTAAGTCGACTTAATTTACCCTGCGTCTACACTACAGTTTCCTTAAGTCGACTTAAGCAACTTGCTTAAGTCGACTTAAGGAAAATAAAGTCGACAATGAAAATCAATTTAGGGCTACCCCAGGACTCCACCACTACCCTCCCTTCCCGGGGGGGGCAGCACAGGGGAAGCCTGGAATGCCCCCCACAGGACAGGGCAGGGCAGGGCAGAGCCCTGTCCAACCTGCCCCTATGCTCTGCCAGGG
The DNA here is from genome assembly GCA_007922175.1 of Pelusios castaneus. NCBI lineage: Eukaryota > Metazoa > Chordata > Testudines > Pelomedusidae > Pelusios > Pelusios castaneus. The sequence continues at coordinate 41,959 of ML685901.1, read as the reverse complement.
TCCCTGTCCCCCTTTGCCCCATTGTACCTACATACAATGGGGCAAAGGCTAAGCCCCCTGGCACTGGGCAAGGGGTGCCCCCCCTACCACTGTGGACCTACCCTAGGTCCCCCTAGCTCCTAGAAGTCGACCGAGGCGTCCAGTGTGGACGCTCTAGGTCGACTTTGTAAGTTCCCCCCTAAGTCGACTTAAAATTTAGGAGTAGACTCACTAAGTCGACTTAGCTAAAGTCGACCTAAATTTTTAAGTGTAGACATAGCCAGTGTGACTTTTAAAAGTATATTTGGGGCTGCTGGTGTGCCACTGAATTCCATCAGAATTTTAACATTGGCTTCAAACATCCCCTGACAGATGTTAGCCACCTTGCTTAATACCTACTACTTCTACTGTGAAGAGCTGAGATACCACAGGGACAGCATGTTATAACTATCTGTATAGCTTAGAATAAAATCGGGTCTTCATCAAGTAATAAACCTTGATGTCATGAGTACAGAGTACAACCACAACGGGATTGCACTCCCAGGCACTAACATAAAAGAAATGCAGCCCTAAACCACCACAATGTGAAACGAAAAATGGAAAGGTTGTGATCTTCGAACTCACAGTATAACAGGAGGGTGGAAGCTATTCGGTGGATGGATTTATGCCTTTGAAATTCATAGTTTGCTAACTTGACAATGACTTTAAGCACTCTATATCCTGTCTACTTGATGAAGGCAAAACGCCATTTCAGAAAACATGAGAGTTTTCCTGAATCAGGACAGTAGATTTGGGTTCTTTGACAGTAAAGCATCTCTATCACATGCACAAAGATCCAGGGACCTTTCACATACTAAATGGTAAGCTCTCCCAATCCAGCCCCAGATCTTTCTATCTGTTTTTAAAGCTCCTGATACACACTGGAAAGTTGTCAAATCATATTGCACTCACACAAATGTTGTCACATGGCAACCGCAATCTTGGTTTCTTCACAGCCCCACTGAGTATAGAGATATATTTCTTGCTCTGTCAAACTTCCTGTGAAAAATGACTTGCATACAAATGCTAGGTTGGATAATTTTCTGTCCTGGGTTAGGGGAATCTCCTCCTGGATCTACTGCTGACCTACAGTGCTACATTCAGCTATGTCACAATAATTATTTCTTTTGGGGGAGATGAATCATCAGAACATGTAATTTTTATTTCCTTAACTGAAACCATCACCTTACAGGAAATCCATAGTTAATAAGCATCAGACTGTACTTATTGTATAGTACATTAGACAATTCCAGTAGACATTTCTGGAATTCTCAGAATTTTGGGGGATTGAAGAGCTAGAATTACCTAAACAGCTGGATGATTTTCATTTAACTAGGAGTGTGCACACACATCTCCTAATAACTTTACTGATGCTTAATGAGACAGATGACATGCATCTGTTTCCTCCTGATAATAAACCAGTGAAGCATACCGGAAGCTGTTGAGAATAATTTAACCCTGTCTCTGATTTACATAACTTTCCATACGTGACAGGTAATAAAAGCTAAAAGTCTTCCCAGTGGTAATCAACCGTCGCTGCAATTTAACAGTTAGTGTCCAAGAAACGAATCGGGAGGGAACATGATTTTACAAATGCCTGTTCTCTGGCTTCTCTTCTCTGTCTTTGACGGTAGGTAACACAGCTCTCCTCGCTGGCTCAACTTCTTACCTGTTTGGATCAGAGATTCACAGAAAGGGTTTTTATTTCTCTTTTCCCAGAATCCAGTGGGCAGATTATTGTCACTCAGACACCTGCTTCTGTGACAGTGCTTCCAGGAGAGACGGTCACCATTCAGTGCAAGGCTTCCAGTTCTGTTAGCAATGAAATGGACCTATATCAGTTCAGACCAGGAGAGGCTCCCAGACTCCTCATTTATCACGCAACCAGCCATTTCACTGGGGTCCCCGATCGATTCAGTGGCACATACAGTGGCACCGACTTCACGTTCACCATTACTGGGGTGCAGGCTGATGATGCAGGTGAATATTACTGTCAGCAAGACCGGAGTCTCCCTCTCACAGTGATACAACTCAGTGCAAAAACCTATCCGGGCCACAGCCTTCTGGGCGTGAAGCAGAAGGAAACAGCTGCAATGGTCCTAAATAAATGCATGTGCAAGGTTTCTAATGAGACTCTTCCCTACAATGGAAGATTTCCACTGGACTTTTGGATTATTGGATTTATGCCTTTGAAATTCTTTCTGAACTAGATTTCCGAATTAGCAGGGGCAGGTGCTGTGGGGAAGTAACCGAGGTATGCCAGCCAGCCCTGTGGTCTTCCCACCACCCTCCCCCCACCTAGCACCCCCAACCAAAAATAATTTCCAGTGAATTTTTCAGAAAATAGACAATAATTTCCCTGTATACACATGGGTTCATGATCCCCTGCACATATAAACAATCACCTATTGTGGATGTTTACCGAACTGTGAATATCACCACTGTATTCCCTCTTCCAATTAGTCTGTTAAGCACTTAGCACATTTTGGATGCTCTGAAATGAATCAATATTAATCTCGCTATATAATGGTAGATCCTACCATCATGCCAATCACCATAGTATTTGTGCAACTTCCATCTCAATATACATCTCTGTCTACACACTATATAATGCCCTAGACCCAATGAGCTGCCTAGGAAAAAGTGTTAATTTCTCTGTTTTATGGGAGGCAGACTCTGCACTCATAATATTTTCTTTTTTAGTATGTAAATCATAATTTCTGGTGTCACTTCAGGATTCAGATAATTCTGATGTAAATCATCAAATTAGAGAATTTGATCAAATTATTGAAACTCCTCAGTTATCACACAGACCTCACTCTTCATACTTTCAATTGTATTGAAAACCGCTCACGAATTTGTGTGGCTTTCCAGATATATTATAGATTCATAGAAACCAGACAGGACTGTGAGAGGTCATTGAATCCAGTCCCCTGCACTCATGGCAGGATCGAGTACCCTCTTAAACCATCCCTGACAGGTGTTCGTCTAACCTGCTCTTAAAAATTTCCAGTGATGGAGATTCCAAAACCTCCCTGGACAACTTCTTCCAGTGGTTAATCACCCTGAGAGTTAAGAATTTTTCCTTAATGTCCAACCCAAACCTCCCTTGCTGTAACTTAAGACCATTGATTCTTCTCCTATCATCGGTGATTAAGGAGAATAATTTTTCTCCCTCCTCCTTGTAACAACCTTTTAGGTACTTGAAAACTGCTCTCATGTCCCCTCTCAGTCTCCTCTTTTCCAGGCTAAACAAACCCAGCTCTTTCAGTCTTCCCTCGTACATCAAGTGTTCCAGATCTTTAATCATTCTTGTTGCCTTTCTGTGGACTTTCTCTAATTTGTCCACATCTTTCCTGAAATGAGACTCCCAGAACTGGACACAATACTCCAGTTGAGGCCTAATAAGTGCATATTTAAGAAAGTCCAAGTTGGATATTAGGCAAAACATTTTCATGAGGAGGGTGGTGAAGCACTGGAATGGGTTACCTAGGGAGGTGGTGGAATCTCCATCCTTAGAAGTTTTTAAGACCTAGCTTGACAAAGCCAGTGATTTAGTTGGTCTTGCTCTGAACCAGGGCATTGGACTGGATGACCTTCTGAAGTCCCTTCCAATTGTTATATTCTATGCTCAAGAGGAAGCAGATGCATTTGAGTCCCATAAGTCATAAGAACCCAAGAGCCAGATGTGCATTTGTAATTCTATGAGAATAATTTAGTAGGTTGGTGTCTCTGGGTTTGTATTACTGACATATTCAGTTATGTCCACAAGCAAGCAAGGAAGGATATTAATACACCCTCTGTATGAACAGTGAGCAGTATTTTGTCATAATTAGTTATTTCCTATCATTTATTTGACTTTATTAGAAAAAAAATTAAGTTCTGATGAACTACCATAATTTATTCCCAAGATCTATCAGTCTTTCTGTCATTATGAATGTAATTTTTGCCCCAAACACGCCATACAATGTAATACTATTTGTATTTATGCCTAGAAATTAAAGACAGTATACCTGATTTTGAAGAAGTGCTCAGAGTTGCAGTGTTAAATCCATAGTTAGATAACTAAATAAGTGACTTGATTTTCAAAAATGTTGAGTAGTCAGCAGCAGTGGTTAAAGTATAATTTGACGGGCCCCGGAACCCTCCTAATCTCCAGGCCCCTTCCTGTATTGTCTGGGCCCCCTTCATGCATGTGTGGGCCCCAGCCCAGGTAGGCATTTGCAACCACTTCTCAGTACCACATGCATCAGTTATAGCTCCATAAAAATATTTATAATTTTATATGGTGTTTATGTCTATAGCAATTATTGTCACAAACTAGCAAACACTGCATCACACAATAAATATTGTGATTAACAATGCTGGAGCATAGGACCTGCCAGCAGCCAGGGCAAGGCAGAACATGCGTTCTGCTGGATTTTTCTATTTGTAGGGGCCCCGGACCTCTGGCCCCTCAAATTTGTGGGCCCGGAACTGCATTCCGGTACGCTCCCCCTTACTTTAAGCCCTGGTCAGCAGTTACTGGTTGATTCCATGGCTACTGCCAGATGATTAGAAGTTTTACAAACCTGGCCATTTACTTACATGCCAAAAACTGGATTTAGGATCATAACTGTACTCACCTTTGAAAAAAAAGTAAAAAAAATCTGGCCATGTGTGACATTCCCCTCTGCATTTGTGTCACCCCAACACCTCAGTCTTGCAGCCTGTCTTACGCTTGCCTTGCTGTGTGAACCCCACTCCTGGGTCAGCCCATGCTCAGCCTTACAGCAACCAACCTGCTCCTAACTCCCAACATCCCCAATCCCAGATGCAACCCTAGGAACTGCTGTTCTTCAATATTCAGTTCTGTCCACTGCACCTTGTTGGTTTGTCCGTTTATCAAAGAAACTGATATGCACCTGCCCTCTTATTTCAATTGGAGTCTTCAGCATACCTTAAACCACACGCACTGCTTTAGGTCGAACAAACACATTTATTAGAAAGATTTTAAGTGATCATCTCTTGGGTCAGGTTGAGATTCATCACCTCATTTTCAGAGGAGTTTGAAAGAAGGCTGTTTATACGAACCAAACCAAGCTTTTGTTCTCTCTTGGTATAATTCGCTCACAGATTGCAAAATTAATGAAAATTAGTTTATTTTTGTTACTGTCTTGATTTGGGAAACAATCTCTGGTGTGCCATGATCTCCCATTTGAAACTGATAGCACATCCTGTAGATAACTGAAAAAGCCAGACACGTAGAAGAAAATGGAATTGCTGCCACGTTCACTCACACCGAACACTAAGTGGTGCAATTGGACACGAAACAATCTGTATTTGACCTAGTCACAGGGCCTGTGTCTACAGCTGTGTATGGTAGTTTGTGGTTTATCCCCTGAGCAGCCAAGCCGAGAAGCCAAGTCAGTAATTTATTTCTGCATTTTTTTAAGTTTAATAGTATTTTAAATCAGCCAATTTTACAAAGAACTCCAGATTGTCTATTTAGAAAAGAAAGAAAAAAAGCCAACAGCTATGAATAAGTGATTATGGTTATTGCTCTATATAGTTGTTTGTACCGTTATATTGTGATATGTAGGGACCATGCCACAGAATTTAGGCCCGATTTGCCTCAACAGTGATTTAATTTGCACCTGACAGTAGGCTACTATTTCTTTTAATTCGGAGGGACAGCCTATCCCAAAGTCTTCCCTTCGGAGGGTTCATTTTAACTCTTCATCTTCTAGGCTGGTCAAAGACATCACAGAGGCCAGCTTGCAGCTTCCAAACAAACCGAAATATTTTAACACAACTCTCTGTCAGAGCCTGACTTGCCGAGTCAGCACTCCCCAAGATTTACCCTTCAATTAGGTGGGCAGGGAACCTTTTGTTATTAAAATTCAGTAGTGTCAGAGAAAAATTGGGGGTGCAAAACACAGGATTAAGGAAGGGATATGATAAGGCGTTCTTGGACTGAATGCCGTAAATTTCCTAGGACCTTCCTTAAGAACCTAAGAGAAAAAGCTAGTGAGAGACAGGGTGTTTGGATCTGCTGTAGTGTGATGGGTTCATGTCAGGCCCTGATTCAGTAAAGCCCTTAGTTTTAAACACAGTTATTTTCAATCAATGAGCTCTAAAAATTCAGTCCCCAGCTCCCTCTGGTAATAAGAAATTTGAGGGCTAGGAGCATAGGCAGAAGCAGTTTCATTAAAGTTGATCACGAAAGGCCCTACAAACTGAGGGAAGTTTCATCACTCCCTTCTTTCCTTATCCCATTGGCATGACTGGAAGAGTAGTGAGGTCATTTCTATTGGCTCATATTTATCTCCTTGTAACTTTCAGGGTTTATGAGGCGGATCCTGCATTCTTTGTAAGGAAAATCCAAGGTCAATACACAAAACCCATCCCTTCATTTGGGCAAATGGGCCTGAATGTACTAAGGTTCTTCAAACATTCTTTAAAGCTTATCAGAACACCAGCAGAGAGAACCAGCCAAAATTTCCACTGTGCAATGACAATGGGAAGAGAAATGGAATTATCATTATATTTGTTAAGCATCAGCACTGTTTGGCTGTCTCGTACAAGAGAGAAGATGTGGCCTGTGTTCTGAGGTGCTTTGCATTCTGGATTGAGCGTCAATGTACTGTACTCTGGGAAACTCACAAACTTGTGCTGTCTTGCAGCAGCTTGGTTTGTTTTTACTTTAGCAACACAGGTAGGAGACCACATTTGGAAAGAAGAGAAGGTGCATGCCTGAAAAAACCTGAATTTGGACCCAATTCAGCCAAGCACTTACATAAGCTTAACTTTAAGCAGCTGAGCAATCCAGTAAAGCAATTAAGTTCATGCTTAATTAGTCTAGCTGACTCAGGTCTTCCGTATCTCTGATTGCTATACTTTTCATGCATTTGTGTGTGTACTGGGAGGGTTAAATACCTTCACTGCTCTTAGACATGATTTACAATATGCTAAAAATGTCACCAATCATCAAAGATGTTTCTTACTATGAACAATTGGTTGAGGATGTGGCTTGTTTTAGGATTTCATGTGGCTGGAAATGTGCAGCCTGGTCTTGTGAAGTGCTTAACAATTGCAGCAATGGGAGTGGAGGTCAGTCAGCACCTCGCAGGATGGGTTTCATGAAAAGCTGTGATGGTTCTTTAATGTCATTGGATAGGGCCCTTTTGATATAGGCTGGTCAGCTCCCGCACCCAGCAGCATGAGCTTCTAAAACCGTATGCAATAATTAAATGTGTTAGTCTTTAAAAGTGCCACAGGATTCCTTGCTTGTTTTGATGAACTAGACTAACACAGCAACTCCTCTGGAGCTACCTGTCCTGACTCTTCCCTGAAATTGAGAGGCAGTTTAAATAGCTCAGCCACTTTGCATAGTGGCTCAGCCCAATGCTATTTCCTTGCTGCTTTGAGCAGTTAGTATAAATCCATCAGCCTGCGCTGCATATTTCATTGGGGGGATTTCTAGCAAGCCAGGAAACAGGCAGCATGACATCGCAGATGCTTCTTTTTTTAATGCCCTTGTTATGGATTCAAGGTAGGGAAAATGAAAACGTGAAATGTGGCAACTATTTATTGGTTCAGCCACCGTTGTGCTGAAATCATTGGCATAGTTAATTTCTAGTATGTTTAAGCTTTTGCAAAGTGACTTTCCTAACCTGACACTTGTACATTTCCTTCCCACATCTAGACGCTGGTGGCCAGGTTGTGTTGACTCAATCTCCAGAGTCTCTCTTGGCCTCCACTGGAGAAACTGTTGCTATCAAATGTCAGTCTGATACTGACATTGATGATGACATGAACTGGTACCAGCAGAAATCTGGAGCTCCTCCGAAGCTGCTTTTCTATGAAATTTCTAATCGCCAGCCGGGGGTCCCAGCTCGGTTCAGCAACAGCGGCTATGGGACAGACTTCACGTTCACAATCAGCGGTGTTGAAGTTGACGATGTTGGAGATTATTACTGTCAGCAAAGTGATCGCATCCCGCTCACAGTGATACAGCCCAGTACAAAAACCTCTCTCTGCCGCATAGTGTTCTCCAGCAGTTATGCAGAGGGCACTTCTAACCATAAAGTACTTCCCTGCTCAGTCATGCAAGTAAACCACATCATTGTTTTCTCGGCTCAACCCTCTCAGCTCTTCATGAATATTCTCCCTGCCTGAAAGTCACTTCCATGGAAGGATCTAGAGATTTATCCCTTTCGGATAAAATAAAATATTTCACATGGGAAAATCAAGTAACTGATGTTGAAGAGGAAACACTCTCCTTTGTAGCTTAAATTTGCAATCAATGAGAGAATCTTTTAGCTGGGTTAACTGGGAAGGTATGAGGCACATGCTTACACACCAGCAATGGAAAAGAGCATTTTTTCCAAAACAGAAAATTCTGTTCATGAGTGCACTGTTCGCGTGTGCAGAACTAGTTATGTTCATGCTGGAATAATCCAGTGATGTTTGAATAGAAAGTGGCCTGGATTCCTTTCTCAGGATACACACCTCTGAAAGTTCAGCCTCCTCTACCCCCATGGCGGCTCCTGTCATGACTGCTCCGAGTTCGCTGGTGCATCTACAGTCATAGCCCTGGCTGCTCGCTCCCGATTACCCTGCCACTGAGCTGTTCTCCTGGGTAACGCCCGTGTTGTGTCACCTCAGCTCGGATCAAGACCTGATTTGCCCTGGGGAAGGTTAAAGAAGATGCTAGTTTTATTTGGTGATGATGAACTGACTCCAGGTTTTGCTGCTCAGAGCCCATTGGGTGTCCGACTGCTGGCGAGGCTTGTTCTTGAGCATCATCACCCGCCCCGTAATTTCTGCCAACTGCCACTGTCCTCCGGAACTTCCTTCCGTGGGACTCCTCTCTCTGCCCACCCACTACAGGAGCTCAGGTCCTTTCAGCCAGCACAAAACACCTTCACAGCCAGATGGATATTAGTTCCATTCGGGAAAAAAACTCCTCTAGCATCAGTGGAGTCCTTAGGGAGAAGAACATGGCGCATGTTACCTACAAACAGTTGCCTTTCTAAGTAGTACAGTACTTGAGTTTATGAGAAATGGGTAGTCCCCACTGCATCTCCTAGCGCCTCAAGAGGGTGAGTCACATTCAGTGAGGAGGACCCAAAGCATCTTGGCTGTGGTTTCTGAACCCATTCTTTCTACGGACCACATTTTGATCCCATTTTAAACAGGCTTCACTAGAGGTGTGAACTGGGGAGGCTGGGCAAGCGTTGCTGCGTCACGTGCTGCATCTGGCCATGCAAGAGATGCTGCAGGACGAGGCCACACAAGAGGCATTGTGTCAGGCACTGCATTGGGAGCTGGAAGGATGTCTGCAGGATGAGGTCACGCAGGAGCTGCTGCATCAGGCCTTGCAAGACAGGATGCGAGAGGCTCTCCACAGAAACCACTGAAGAGCTGCTCCCTTCGGCCCCACATTTGCAGCTGTATTGGACCATCCTGGTGGAGGTGCTGCAAAGACAGCTGCTTCGGATCACATGTCTGCAGCTGCAGATGGTTCTCCAGGCTGAGGCTGGGCAGGAGTTGCTGTTTCAGGGCCTACAAGAAAGGATATGGGAACTAGTCCATGAGGAAGCCCTGCAAGAGCTGCGGCATCAGACCCGGTGACAAGCAAGGTCAGGACAGCTGTGAGGGCCACTCGGCAATGAAGCCACGCAGGAGCAGCTGCCCCTCAGCCGGCTGAGACACTCCATGAGTGGAGGACGTCTGCATTCAGCTGTGTAATGAAGTACCGGTAGTTCTTCTGGGCTACAGTTTATTCACTAGCCTCCGATGCTACACTCTTATCTCTATGAGCAGCTTCTTGCACCAGTGTGGAGCCACATTCACTGCAATGGAGCCCTACACAGGAGTCATGATCCACATTCAGGCCAGCTCCTCCACTCCTGCAAATCAGCGGAGTTCCCGACTTCAGCGACACTGCACTGAACGAAAGCAGTGGATTTGGTACTTGTATTGGAGCATCCGTGTCTTTCCAGCCCCAGAAGATCTCTCACCAATCAGACACAGAGACTCACTCAGCAAACCCCGTTACAAGATTTCAAGATATGATAATACCTATACCCGGATGTTCTCTTTTATATGACTTTTCTTGCAATCCTCGCTAAAGAAATTACAGCCAGTCTCTGCAGTGAGTGAGCCGGCACAAAGAAAATGGATGCAGCCAAAAAATTAATCTTCATGGCTGTGCACGATTCATTCCACAGTGTGGAAACCCAATCCCATTTTTTTAAAAAAAAACAAACTAGAAGCATCATTTTTATTTCAATGGGCCAGATCTTCCATTAGTGTAGAGCAATGGCAACACCTTTATTTATAACAATAGGATCTACTCACTGGCTTTTTCAGCTACAAGCATGCTGGCCCTAAGAGAGCTGTCAGCTGACATATTTAAAACTTGAGTGGACGGCAGCTCTGCAGAGGCTCTTTACACTTCTTACGTCTATGATAATGTAAAGTTTTGGCTACAATGGGGATGTGAAAAGCTTGCCTTAAGTCAGTGATGAATGTCAGTATGCTCTGTCATATTTTTGTTTATATTCCTCCAATCCAGGATGTGTCACAGAAATAACACAGCAAGGCTGTGGATGTTGTTCAAAGAAGCAATGCGACAAAGATGAAATGCTAACAGATTTTAAATGGCATTTGAAAAGGTCTATTTTCTTTTTTTTTCTTGGCTGTGTTTGATTAAATTCGGCTTTTGACACAGACCCCTGGCTTCTGATGATCCGCACACATCAGCATTTTCAAACTGCACCGTATCCCTCAAAGACTATTTATGTAGCTCAGTCAATTTGCCATATTTGCCCCTGAATGTCATTTCCTTACTGCTCTGAGCAGGGATTATAAATATGGCAGGTTGCACTTCAGATTTCACTCCAGGGCTCTGAGCGCCTGGCCCAAATGATTCCACATGCACAAATTTACTTGATGGTGTTTGGTGGGATTCAAGGTCAGATAATGAAAATATAAACACTGGCTGATTTATTGGGCTGTGCACTGTAGCATTCATTCACTGGGATGTCTAACTTCTAGAACATTTAAAATACATCTCCGAATATTGTCAATTACCAACAGCATTTTCATTCTACTTCTGGAGCACAGTGGAGAGCTTGTGCGAGGAGATTTTGAATGACAAGTAAAAGGCCCAGGAAGCACTTGATAGTGTAATGTTGATTATCATACTTGTTACTAACAGCTACCGAACTTGGCTGGCCTTTCTGCAGACCTGTGCAGCATTGACATGGCAAAGCCAGGAGGTTAGGGGAGCTTCTTGCTCAATCTTTGCCTGACACTGCACCCCTCCCTGATGCTTGGGGAGATGTGCTAGCATTTGTTTCAGGAAAAGACCAATAAGTTTATTTATGCATGTCCTTTGGGAGAGATTTGTCTGGGCCTCAAGATATGTAGTCTGCAGCTATAGGAACACATCTAACTCATTACATTCTCGGGCGACCTTAGGTCTAGCTTGAAACTGTTTGCCCAACAAGTGTTTTTTTCCTGACATATGACCGTCTGCTAACTGGGGGGAGGGAGGGATGCGGGGTTTGGATTCTTTGGGATCTCACCTTGGACACAGATTCAGGATCCTGCAATGACAGCTGGAAGATCAGGCCAGTCTGAAAGCTATTGCTTATTCCACTGGAAAGCCGCCTCAAACTTTGGTAAATATTGAGGGCTGAGGCTTGGTGTGTTTTACTAATCTGTGTGGCAGATGTGTGTGAATGCTAAGCCTAAGTAATGTACAGCTTTAAAGTAAAAGCACTTTCCTGTTAAACTGTTTCTGCCAGTCTATCTATCGGCTGAACAGCCACGTCTCCATGTGGCATATTTCTTGACACCACGTTGCACAAAATAAAGTTACCATGAGTTTTGGGCTGGCAGAACCCATTGATTTGCTCTCTCTCTCTCTCTCTCTCTCTCCACCAGTGTCTATGCACTGATCTCTGTATAAATCTTTCAAGTCTTTCTTTGATGCTTTGCTTTTTTGGGCTGGGATCCACACTTGGTGATTGCTTGGTATCACAACCAGAAGAACTTTACTCTGTCTGACTTCTTATATATTTTGATGTTATATTCTTCCTCCACAGACAGCAGACCTTTTCCTCCATCACATCATTAGATGTATATCCTTCCCATATCTTGATTGATATTCATGATTGTATGCATTGTCTGGTGCTTTCTTGTTTGGATGTCAATTTTTTTTCTTCTCCTTTCATTCTACTTGATCCCTTTCAGCACTGTATTGTAACCTGGATATCGCCCAGATATTAATAGCTCAGATCACATTCTTCAAGTTGAGTTTTCATCCATAGAGTAATTCTGTAATATTCTCTCCTCACTTCTTTGATTTCCTTATATTGTAAGCTGGAGAGTTCTCCAATTACAAGTTATTTGTAGAGGCCATGCTAAGAGATCTTAGATATTATTTTTCATGTCATCTGGCTGTATCAGTTTGCCCCTTTTTACAGATGCCAGCACACAGCTTCCATGTATTATTATTTGTGTTATGGTAGCCAGTGAATTTTTTAAAAAAAAGGTGCCAATACTCATATCTTGATAGTAAACTTGAAAAATGCCTCTACCACCCTTCTTCTTCCAGCAGCGCGCTCCTTTCCCTTGCTGACCCCACCCCCCAGCTCTGCAGCAGGGCTGGCCGAAAAGGATGTCAATACTCCGTACCCCTGCATACCATCACAAAAAAAAGCACCGATAGAGCACCTAAGAAACTACACATGGATCGGAGACACATTATGCTAAGGGCTATAATACCACAGAACAAAGGTAGGTGCATACCCTGAACAACTTACGTGCTAACTGTGAGGCATGAGATAGGATGGCCAGATTGTGGGGTTTGGAACAAGTGTTAAAAAAGTCAATCTTATAATTTCACATACACGGTTGCCACACATTTTACCAGGACAATACTGACCAGCAAAGTATAAGTTTTCAAATGATAATTTACTAGGTATACTTTGCACAAAGACTATTACACCACTGTGTAACGACCGGGGTATATTTCATCACAACCAGTCCCGTAGGACGCTAACTGGAGTAACACAAGAATTCTTGGCCTCCTTCTGATTTGGGCTTCAGGCACAAACAAAAAAGAATGTACAAGACCTAGAGCCAGATTGTTCCATAGTTATCCAGGCTGAAATTAGAAGAACTCATTTGAAAACAATAGGGCCTCAGTGGGACTCCCAAACTGCACTTCTGGATGCTCAGATCAACATACAGGAGCATAAATTCCCTTTCCATGAACGTAAATCCCAAACTGAGCATCAATATCAACTAACGTGGCTCTGTGCTGGAAAAATGGTTCCACAGTATCAACTGCATAATGAAATGTACAGCTGGAGCCACAGAAGGGGAAACACGCATCACGGTAAAGAGATACGGCAAACCGTAATGTATTGCACTCCCCAGGGAAGTGTGCTCACACCTGCTTGGACAGTCCGTTGACTGAATACATTCTGTGAACAATTCTTCCATTGACCACTGGATGGCAATAGAAAAGCAAAGCGCTTCAGGAATGGAGACACGTTCCAACGGGGTAGCCGTGTTAGTCTAGTTCAGCCAAGCAAACAAGGAGTCCTGTGGCACTTTTAAAGACCAACAAATTTATTTATCTCATGAGCTTTCGTGGGAGAAAATCCCACTTCATCAGATGCTTTGAAGATGGGGAACTTACAGAATGGGAGGAAAATAAATGCAGGGAAGTGTAAGTCATAGGATCGGGTCAGACTGTTACACCAAATCAATGCAGTAGTTTGGATTCAAACACTGTGGAACAGCATATAGAGGAAGGTGAGTCAAATCACCTGTTCTAATGAGAAAAAAATCCATAGTACTTATTTAGCCCCAAAGCAACAGTGTCAAATATGCATACGAATTCCAATTCTGCAGTTTCTCTTTGAAACTGTGATTTGTTATCCATTTGTTTGAGCACAGATATTAACCAAGTCATCAATGGAGTGAGCAGGGAGATTGAGGTGTTCTCTTGTTGGTCTCTGATTGTCAGACTTGTGTCCCTTTATTCTTGTGTGCAGAGACTGTCCTGTTTGTCCAGTATATAAGGCAGGGGGCATTTCACAATAGCATAAATCACACTGGTGGAGGAGCAGGTGAATGACCTCTTGATGGGTTAGCTGGTTTGCTTAGGTCCTATGATGGTGTCTTTTGTGCAGATATGTGGGCTAAGTTAGCAACGTGGTGGATATGTTCCTGCTTTAATGGTTCTGTTGTTTGATCTGTAGTTGTTGGTGAGTATCTGCTTAAGGTTGGGGGGCTGTCTGTAAGTGAGGAGAGGTCTATCTCTGAGATTTCAGTCAATCAACATGATGTTGTTTTGTTCATTTAATTTTATCCGGCTAAGAACACAAGGCTGGCTATACTGGGTTAGACCAACAATCCATCTAGCCCAATATCCTGTCTTCTGAGAGTGGCCAATGCCAGATCCATCAGAGGGAATGAACAGAACATGGCAATTTGTAGAGTGACCCATCCCACATCATTCAGCCCCAGCTTCTATGTGTTGGAGCTTTCAAGATACCCAGAGAATTTGGCTGCATCCTTGACCATTTTGACTAACAGCCATTGATGCCAGTGAAGCCTAAAAGTATAACTGGGTTCAAAAGAGAAAGGTAATTTCATGGAGTTATATTTTTGGCCTTCATAACCTCCCATGGCAATAATTTCTGCAGCTTAACTGTGTGTTGTGTGAAGAAGTAAATCTTTATCTTCATTTTGAATCTGCTACCTATTAATTTCTTTGGTTGACCCCCTGGTTCTTGTGTTATGTGAAGGGATATATAACCCTTCCTTATTCAATTTCTCCACACCAGTTATGATTTTATAGCTCTCTGTCATATCCCCCCTTAGTCATCCCTTGTCTAAGATTAAAAAGACTTTGCCACACTGTTCATCTCTCCTCTTACAGAAACTGTTCTATATCCTTAATCATTTGTGTTGCTCTTCTCTGTACTTTTTCCAGTTCTAATATATGTTTTTTGACATGAGAACTGGAAACTGAATTCCAGGTCTGAGCATAGCATGGATGTAGGTAGTGGCTTTATGATATTTTTCTCTTTGATTCCCTTTCCTAATGGTGCCGGTATGATCAAGAGTGGTGTGGGGACAGGGGATATAGATTGTGTATCTCCCGTCAGCTCCCGCCAGCAGTATGGACCAGTCCTAATAGCCTCTGGTGCGACAGGAGGCTGTTCTTGAAGCACTTGTGAATTAGGACAGTCTGATTTTCTCTTTTTCATAAGAACACCATTGTTGTACTCTGGCTCCCCTTTTGCAGCCATGCCCATGACACTGATACTATGAAGGATTCAAAATTCAGCAAGTGAAAAAGTCAATTCTTTGTGTCTCTGTCCAAACTAAATGGACCTGCCCAAAGTTTTTCTGTCTCTTCTATTGATGGATGTTATAGGTCAATAATGGGCCACTGAATGATAAGTCATTGGAGATGCTTGTCCCACTCACTCCTGGTCAATTACAGTCTCACGGTAACTTTTTTTAACTGTGTAAATGACAAAAAATAATTCCCATAATTATCAGTGAAATATTTCATCACTCATTGACTAGATGTTTTTCCTTGTGCATCTTCCATATGAAACAAGGCTTTTCTGCTTTAAAACAAAGAACTAGATCCCAGCCCCTGCTTCAATGTTTGCATTGTGTGGATGTTGTGACTCTTGGAACCACTCAACACAGCTCCAGACATGCACTCATACACATACACCCTCACCAAACGAAGCAACAATATTCCATGCTGGATTTCATTATTGTTGGCACACTACAGAGTCAACAGTATTGGTCCTAAATCAGATCCACCGCTAGCATTGATCAAACCGGCCAAACCCTCGAAAGCAGAGCCGGCCCAACCATATAGGTGAACTAGGCAGTCACCTATGGTGCCAGCTCTAAGGGAAACCAAATTAGATGGAAGAGAATTTTGTACATATGTTATCTCTTATAACGTGTGAGGGAGGGGGTGCCAAAATCATAGTCTGTGTAGGGTGCCAAAAACTCTTGGGCTTGCACTGCTCAAGAGATAAGATTCTTACTGGACTTTTCTGTGTTATCTCCTACTGTTCATCTAATAGCAGCCCCTGGCAGGGGATGATCTTGAAAACTAACATCTCCAGACTCTACCGTGAAATTCAGAGGCAATTTACATAGCGTGGCCTCTTTGCATGTTCACACCCGAGTGCCATTTCCTTATTCCTCTGAGCAGGGTTTATAAATCTACAGGGCTGCATTTTATAGTTTACTGCACTCACCCAGAAGAGTCAAGATGACTTCCCACAATCTGCTTTTCTTCATCATGTTGTTTTTATGGATTCAGGGTAAGAAAGAATAAAAATATGACATTTGAGAATGGTTTGGGCGTTTATCTGAAGTGACACAGATTTCCTAATATGTTTAATTCTTCGTAAATTTAATCACATGAAAATGTACTTTGAAAAACACAGTGCCATCCACATATTTTCTTTTTGCTTTTAGATTCCAGTGGAGATACTGTGATGACTCAGTCACCAGCATCCCTATCAGTCAGTGCAGGAGAAAGTGTTACGATCAATTGCAAAGCCAGTTCGGGTATTACTGATGACATAGCCTGGTACCAACAGAAATCTGGAAAAGCTCCTAAACTCCTTATCTATGAAGCCTCTACCCGTGAAACAGGGGTTCCAAGCCGGTTCAGCGGAAGTGGGTCGGGCACTGATTTCACATTCACCATCAGCAGTATTGAAGCAGACGATGCTGGAGATTATTACTGCCAGCAGTACAATAACTTCCCTCTCACAGTGATACAGACCAATACAAAAACCTCCCCGTGATGTGCCGGATGTTTTGTGCTGATCTACACTCATGAAGTGGGAGGCACCTCTAACCCTCCCAATTCTGCTCTGGACATGCATGAAGTAAAATGACTTTTATCCTTTTATTTTTTGCAACCTATTTCTGCTCTTTGTGAATCTTCCCCCCAGATCCAGGATATTCCCATTAAAATGTCAGGCTTGAAGATATTTAGATTTCTTATACAGCACTTTAAAAATAATGATGTAAGTCTCCATTTTGTTTAATTTTCAACCTGTAGCAGAGCTAGATTATGTTGGAAATTATGAAAATTACAATTTTAAACACTTGCTCATCTTCTAGCACAGATTCCTCTTTTCCCTTAGACTGGCTGAAGCTGTGATTAGGGCTTTGACACAAACAAACAGATGTGCCAGGCCTTGGGTGAGATTGTTCCAGACACATCCTGGACTAAATTAGGAGATCCTGATTTCAAGCAATGGGCCTCAGTGGGACTCCCACACTTCACATCTGACTGCTCAGATCAACTCACAGGAACATAAATTCCTCTGTGCTGAAATCCCAAATTAGGCATCAGCATGTGGGATTTGTACTCATGCATCTGTGGTGGAAAACTGACTCCATACATTAATTGCATATTGAAATGTAGAACTACAGAATTAAAAAGAGAGACATGTATCACAGTAAAGAGATGCAACAGAGTCCTGTGGCACTTTTAAAGACTAACAGATTTATTTATCGCATGAGCTTTTGTGGGAGAAAATCCCACTTCGTCAGACGTGTCTGACGAAGTGGGATTTTCTCCCACGAAAGCTCATGCGATAAATAAATCTAAGTCCTTAAAAGTCCCACAGGACTCTGTTCTTTTCTACAATAGACTAACACAGCTACCCCTTTGGAAGTAAAGAGATGCATACTGTATTCCACTTCCCAGCCCAATACACTAACACCTGCTCGGATTGTCTTTCAATTAATTAAATTCCATAGTGAAAATCTTGGGTCAGTAATGGTCCCATGATAGCCACCTGCCCCACCCACCTTGGTCAATAATAGAAATCACTACGAATCACATGGATAACTATGAAACCAACAACAAACAATGTGCAAAAACAATTATCAATGAAAACTTTGAACCTTAATTGACTAGACACTTGCCCTTTGTGTCGTGTGCACACCTCTCCTTTTAAACTAGTCAGAGATGCCTGCTTGAAAGCAAAGAGCTACAACTCAGCCCCTGCATCAATTCATGCACGGTCCAGGTGTCAATATACCTGGAGCCACCCAACCCAACTGCATGCACACAGATACAGGTGCGCATACCCACACGTGAATTGCCAGTACTCTGAAAACCAGAGCTGCCTTTGCCCAACCAAACAGTGTTAGGAGAGAATAGACCACACAGATGTGGGAAAGAGACCTTTGTTCAATACAGCAAGAGGCCACTGTTATACACCAAGGCTCCATCTGCCAGCCTTGCCTCCCCTTGCTTTTCCTGAGCCTCTGAGCTCACCAATAGCTCCTCCTCCAAACAGATGCTTTGATAGAGTAGGTGAAGAGACCACCAACCAGTAAAGAAACAAGCACGTGGCTCACGGCGCACACTGGTGTCTCAGTGGAGCATGTCAACCTATCCTTGTGCCCCGGCCAACCAAGGGACAGCCCATGTCAGGTGCCCACAGGAGATGCTATTGTGACCTCCGGCCATGTGCAGAATCAGAATCAACCATTCCACATTAGTAAGGAAGAATCTCACCACACAACTCAAAATGAACGCAGTGAGTCTGATTGTCTGAGGTGATGAGCATCCATTGCTTCTGTTCATTGCTACAGGAGCTGCAGGGGCTGAGCACATCTATAAATGAAGCCCAAGCTTCATTAGCTCCTCTATGGCTAGGGCTCGCAAGCTAGTAGACACCTTTGGTGGTGTTGGGGGGAACACTCCGATGGCCAGTCATTTCAGATCACTGCTTTGCCAAAGAATGGTGAGGATGCTCCAAGGGCATGGAACAGGATCTGCAGAGATGTCCCAATATCTCATCATATGAAGCCTAGAAATACTGATCAGCATTCTAGCGTGAAACAGCAACAGGAAATAAGGCACACAGAGACAGCTCCTAACTCTGTGTTGAAACTCAAGTGCAATAAATTTACATGCATTTTGCATATGGGTTTTCTCACTCAGCTGCTGAACACATATAAATGTTTAATTTCCTATTGGATGGTTTATCAATAAAGCTTTCCAACTAGAGTCAGCCAAGATGATTTCACATACGCTCTTTCTCTGGCTGCTGGTTCTCTGGTTTCAAGGTAGGAAATTAAAATCAAAGAATATATTTTTCATTGTGATGAACACAAGAAATCCAGCCATTCTGACCCATTTAATTAACATTCTATGTGTTGTATTTAGTATAATTTCACGATGGCAAATTCAAACTGGGCTTTAGTGTCTGAATACTTGCCATAACCAGAACTGTATCATTGTTCATTCCCTTCCCACCTTCTGTCTTTTTCAGAGTCCTCTGGGCAAATTGTGTTGACCCAGACTCCGGAATCTCTATCTGAGCCAGTGGGAGGGAGAGTCTCCATCAATTGCAAAGCCAGTACAAGCGTTGGCACTTGCCTAAACTGGTACCAACAGAAACCTGGGCAGCCTCCCAAACTTCTAATCTACTACGTCAGCAACCTCCAGTCGGGGGTCCCAGCCCGGTTCAGCGGCAGTGGATCCGGCACCGATTTCACATTCACTATCAGCGGTGTAGAAAATGATGACGCTGGAGATTATTACTGCCAGCAATGTTATAGCTACCCTCTCACAGTGATACAGACCCATACAAAAACTTCCCTGCTCTCTGCAGCATGCAATGAAGTTGCCATCTGCTGCAGACACAACTGTCTGGTGTCCAGATGTTCTGTCAAGTGTGAAAGAAGAGGGTGACGTATTGCATCTTAGAGTACACAATAAAAAGGAGAATGCTGGGGGACTCAGGGAGTTCGGATAATCATGTGGACTTACATTTTTCTCTGCTTTCTTCCCATTCTTGAATTCCCAGTGCACCAGAGACGATTTCATTTTGGAAAAAATCAGAGCTTTTTCATTTCAATAAAGGTGACGTTCATTTATCAACTTTGTCAACTCAACTTCATAACACACACCACAATACACCATAATGATAGTCAAAATTATAACATCAAAACAAAACATTTTGACTGTACTTAAAGGAAATCTTAGGATCCTATTGAAAATCTCCCCTGCCCCCTGAAAATTTGTACATGATTGATGCTGTCACACAGAATATTTAGATTTTGACATATCAACATTTCCAACGGGAAAGCTGCTGCTTTGGAAGAATTTCCAACAGATCTACTATTATAAATACATTTATAAAATAGCCTCAATGTCCCCTTTCATTTGAAGAGTTCCGCAATAAAATCCCATTGAGAAGGTCTCAGAATTATTGTTCACCTTGGACAATTATATTACCCTAAGGATCTTTAAATGGCTGTGTTCAGACCAGGTGCCTGTTTGCAGATTATGATAAGACTTTATGGTCCAGATTCTCAAAGGCCCGTGTGGGAGGAAACCTCTGAATGAAGCCAAACCCTGAAATGCATGCAGGTAACATAGGATTTTCATAGGGGCAGGAAAGTTGGAGTGTCCACACAGACGGGTGCTATCCTCTTGTACCAGAACAGCATAGGATGTTCACAGACTCAGACTGGTCAGGCTAACGCAAGAAGCAGGAGTGGAAGATGTTGAGTCAGTTCCCAATGGTGGCTGGGCTGACCAAGTCTGCCCAAAATAGGCAGCAACTGGGGAAGGGGGGAGCAGTAGGGATAAGAGCTGTGGAGGAAGGCAGCTCTCGAGGCTCCCTTCCTCCACTCTCGAGGCTCTCAGGCTTGGGCACTTACTGTGCCATGGAGGCGGGGTGGAAGGGTAGAAGCTCAGCCACAGCTGGCGGTGCTGGAATCTGGCTCACCAACGACCCGTTTCAGCATCTCATGCACTCCAAATCCGAGCATGCTCAGAGCCTGGGCGTGCTCTTCCCAGACCTCATGGCAAGCTTCCTCATGCGCCCTTGAAGTCTTTGATTTGAGAACAGCCAACATCCTAGGGGTGAAAAATGCCTGTGGCCGTGGGTGCAGCTGCTTCCTTGAAAACTTGGCCCTCTAAATACAATGAAAATGTTTTAGGAAACAAATAAAGAGACTTGGCTGACTGGATTTAAACTGCCCACACTAAGTAATTTTAACTCTTGTGTTTCAACCTACAGCTTGCTTGGTTACCCATCATTAATCGAACCTCTGTTGTTACCCAATGTCCTCTAAAGCAACCTCTGGATGCTTTAACATCCCAATCATGCAAACACATATAGTTGTTACATCCAATAACATCACAAAACTATCAGATCAGGTGCCTTAGAACTCCTCCATGGTGTTAACATCTGGTCATTTACATATTTTGGCTCTTTTTACCTACTCACACATGATTGATAGTTCCTGGCTGGACTGCTGAACACATCGGTGGTTCCATTTCCACAACGTAATTCACTGACAAGTCTTTCCAACCCCACAGAAACAAGATGATCTCAAAGACTCCCCTTCTCTGATGCTGCTTTTCGGGATTCAGAGTATTTGGGATTCAAGAATGCAACAAATCATAATGAAAACAGGCAGTGGATTTTTTTATTTAACTACTATTTCCATATATATTTTCTAGCTCACTTATCTTCTTCAGTTGACAGGGGTTTCAATATAAATCTTTGAATAATGACAAATATCACAGTCCCGCTTACCAAACCTTGCCCATTGTTATATTCTCTCTCCAGGTTCCAGTGGTCAGATTGTGATGACTCAGACTCCAGAATCTCTCTGTGTCTGCACAAGAGACAGTGACCAGTAAAGGCAAAGCCAGCACGAGCATGAGGAGCTTCAAACCTTGGGAACCAACAGAAATCCCATTCTGTACGTTCCCCATCTTCAAGTGTCTGATGAAGTGGGATTTTCTCCCACAAAAGCTCATGCGACAAATACATTTGTTAGTCTTTAAGTGTACATCTACACTGGAGCCTTAGGTTGACTTAAGGAAGGTTAAGTCGACCTACAGACCACTGCGTCCACACTGGGCTTTTATTAAGTCAACTTAAGTGCTTTGTTAAGTCGACTTAATAACACCACCTCTGAAGGTCGACTTAACTCTTAAATCAACCTATTAAGTTGACTTAAGCCAGTGTGGACGGGGAAAGCCCGTAAGTCGACCTAATTGGCCTCCAGCCTCCCTCCCAGGGCTACCCACAATACACCACTCCTCCATCACCCTAGCACCTGCCAGTGTGGACGCAGGCAGTCAACAGTGGATTCTGTAAGTTGACTTAACAAGGTCGACTTTAAGTCGACTTAAAGTCGATCTTGTTAAGTCGACTTAACAGAGCCTCCAGTCTAGACGTACTCTAAAAATGCCACAGGACTCCTTGTTTGTTTTGCTAACAGAAATCTGGAGAATCAACCCAAGTCTCTTGTCTCCTACACCAGCTACTGTCCCATGGGAATCCCAGATGAATTCAGTGGCAGTAGCACACACAGGATTTTCATAGGGGTTTTACACGACTGCACAATCACAATCATAATCAGCAAGTAACTTCCTTCTCACTGTGATACAACCAATTCAAAACCCTCCCTGCTCTGTGAAGTGTGCACAGTCGAGGACACCAGGGCACACAATGGTGACATTTTCAAATGTTCTGCTAAAAGAAAATCAGGAGATAAGTTCACCCACCCACTTGCAACCCCTAAAACTCTAACACAGCCCTGCTTATCCTGAGAGGTTTGCTACGCAAAAGTCTTATTACAGCGAGAGCTGAGGGTCATTGGTGAAATCCCACAATGGTATTTTCACTTAATTCCATGATTCTTTTTTAAACTCTAATCTTAACTGTTAATTTCCTGGATTGTAATGCTTGGGGTTTGGATAATGACACCCCTGTAATGGAGGTCATTTCTGATACATACTCTGTTTTGCTGTTATAAATCATAGAATCATATAATAATAGGGCTGGAAGGGACCTCACGAGGTCATAAATACATTCCTAAAATGGTCTTTGGGCTCCTCTTATTTGAATCATCAATAAAACCACATCTGAAGGACTTGGAAATATTAGCAACCTGGGAAAATTGTACTAATCTAGGGATTTTTTAATGGCTGTGTTAAGACCAGGCACCTGTTTGCTCTGTTGTTGAGTACATTAAGACCTGATGGGCCAGATTCACAGAGTTCTGTATGGGAGCAAATCCTTAAACACATGTGAACCGGGCATGTGGCATGTGCAGGTAAGGGGCATGCACAGGATTCTCTTAGGGATTGGTCAGATATACCAGAGGAGGGGTGTGGCCCAATGGGCAGGGAAGTGGGAGTGGCCACACAACCCTTTTCCAGAATGCCATAGGGTGTGGACACATTCAGACTGGGTCTGGCTAGCACAAGCCAGCAGGAGCCAATGGAGAAGGCTCTCAGTCAGCTTCCCATTGGCTGCTGGGCTGGCCACACCCACCCAAAAGGGGCAGCAGCTGGGGAAGAGGGTAACTGTAGTGGAAGATAGTATTTCTGGAGGCCCCCTGCTCTACCCACACAGCCCCCTGTGGGACATCCATCATGCCATGGAAATAGAGGGTGAAGGGACACAGATTATTATGGGCAGCAGTGGAGCATGGCATACCAATGCCACTTTTCAACATCTCTGGGCTGTGCCTGCACCCAACATTGGAGCATGCTCAGACCTTGGGTCTCCTCTTCCCAGACATCAGTTTCATCCTGCCTGTGTGCGCCCTCCAAGCCTCTGGGAATGGCCACCATTCTCGGAGTCCAAAATTCACGCAATCATTGGTGTCAGTGCAGAGAACGATGCAGCTGTCGCTGGTGCTGCTTCTGTGAAAATCTGGCCCTATGAATAAAAATGAAAATGGCTTAGGAAAAGGATTAATTCAAAGAGACTAGGCTGATTGCATTTAAACCCCAGGCAGCAAATGACAATGATTTTAGCTCTTCTTTCTTGTGTTTAAATCTGCAGCTTGCTTGGATACTCATCATCAATCAACCAGCCATTGTTACCCCCATGTCATCTAAAACTAATTCTAGATGCTTTACCATCTGAATCATGCAAATATATCAGAGTTATTACACCCAATAACCACGTGATACCATCAGGTCAGACATTTCAAACTCCTCCCTGGCATTAATGAATGTCTGGTCATTTTCATAACTGGGGTCGCTTTGCATATTCACACCTGGCAGATGTTTCCTCACTGAGTTGCTGAACGCATAAATGGTCCCACTACATTGCTAGACAGCTGATCATTTCTGGCCACACAACAGCAAGATGATCTCAAAGGCTCCCCTTCTCTGCCTGCTGCTCGTCTGGTTGCAGGGTAAGAAAAAGACAAGTGTCAAAAGTGTTGATAAAGAATGGGAGAAATCATAAGAAAATGGCTGTGGTTTGTGAATTGTATACTAATTCCAGATATATTTTCTAATCGATTTCTGCTGTTTACAAGTGTTTCCCTGTAAAGTTATATATAATGTTAATGTTATTGTCCAATCCTAAACCTATCAATTGTTATTGTCTCTCCCCAGGCTCCAGTGGGCAGATTGTGATGACTCAGACTCCAGAATCTCTCTCAGTGTCCATGGGAGAGACGGTCACTATCAAATGCAAAGCCAGCACAGGCATTAATAACAACATCGCTTGGTACCAACAGAAATCAGGACAAGCTCCCAAACTTCTTATCTATTACACCAGCAGCCGTCCCACGGGGGTCCCAGACCGGTTCAGCGGCAGTGGGTCGGGCACTGACTACACGTTCACCATCAGCAGGGTTGAAGCTGACGATGCTGGAGATTATTACTGCCAGCAGTACAATAACTTCCCTCTCACAGTGATAGAGACCAATACAAAAACCTCCCTGCTCTATGAAACTTGTAATAGACCTATGTACCCACAAGTACCAGAAAAACTTAAATGTTCTGAGGAAACAAAAAGAGGATAATTCCACAAAAATAACAACAGAGGACCATCAGTGAAATCACACAATTTTTTACATCTTTTTTTAAAAATCTAACCTTAACTGTGAATTTTCTGAGTTTATGAAGCTTGGTGTTCGTATAATAACTACAATCCTGTCATTGATTTTATCCTAAATTATGAACATGCACTCTCAGCCTTTACTCCATTTTTTCCTATTTATTATTTGCAATACAGCAGGACCTACAAAACCCCAGACATGGACTGAGACCCCATTGTACTAGGTGCTGTACAAACAGAACAAAGAGATGGCCCTTCCCCAAAGAACTGCGACAATCTTCATGTAGCTTTGTCAGGCAAGTAATACATTAATCCAGAAAGCAAACTTAATTAGCTGGAAATTAAGGTTGTTTTCAGACAAACCCCCCAAAGCATGGGAAATAAAGGTAATAGTTACTTATTCATGCAGAACAGATCACGTATGGATACAATGACACAACATGCCATATATTAAAGCATTACCACATAACACATGGTCACAAACTTTGCAGATCAGGGGTAGGCCATCATGGAAGGAAGTGCCTCATTCTGGGAAGAAGACAAAAGACCCCCTCATGGGATGGTTTATGGCAGACAGCTCCCTACTTGATCCCCTTCCTAAACTTTACACCATATCTATTTTAAGTGGGTTGCTGGTGGGCAATCCACCGATGTCTGGCATTCCAGTGCACAACCCCCTTCTTGGCCTGTTTGGAGGGTGTGTGGGGTGTCAAAATGCTTCTTGTCACCAGCAAGCAGCAGACTTCTGGCTAAGCAGGTAGACCACATGGGACAAAAACCACTCAGTCTCAAGACGCCGGGAGTGCGTATGTCCTAACAGATGTGGACTTCTGCTACACCGGCTCTCACAATCTGACATACACAAAATGGGGCTTGTGTCTATAGTGAGAGGAAAGTTTAATATTTGTATGTCTTTAATGTCACCTGACAGTACAAATTGAGAATTCTAGAAAGTTTAGCCCAAAACAAGCATTCAAAAAACAAAAAAGCCTCCCCCACAATTCCAAAAGAATGGGAACACACTCTCTGCAGTGAAAAAATATTCTCCTCTAGTATATAAAAGTCTCTTTGAATATCACCAGACAGACAGGGCCATCCCTGGGGGGGCGAACGGGGCAATCACCCCGGGCCCCGTGGGTACATGGGCCCCACGCTGTGCTGCTCCCAGCCCCTCCTCCCACGGTCTCCCAGCTGCCTTTGGCACCCAGCTGAAGGCAGCGGGGTGAGGTGGGAGGGCTATGCCCGGTCCCTGGGCTGGCCCTCCCCGCCCCCAGGGCGGAGCAGGCAGGCCCAGGGGCAGAGCACATGGGTCCAGCCTCTGGACTGGCCTGCCCCACACGGCCGGCTCCCTCCCCTGCAGCCGGCTTCGGCTCCCCCCCTCACCCCCACAGGTGGCCTTGGCCTCTGAACCAGAGCCAGCTCCCGATGGGGCCAGAGCTGGGGCCGGAGCAGGCTCCACCTCCTTCCCCCCCCCCCCGCAGGTGGCAGCCTCAGTGTCCCAGCCCAAGGCCGGCTCCCTGGGGGACAGAGCAGGCGCCACGCTCCCCTCCAGCATGGGGGGCGGGGCCCCACTTTGGCCAATTGGCCCCGGGCCCCGCTCCCCCCACGGGATAGCACTGCAGACAGAAACAACATTAAGATGGAGTTCTGGTTGTGGGTACATATTTGTAATTTAGGATAAAATACATTACAGTGGAGTTGTACTTTACATCCCCCTACCCTCTTCTCCCACCCCAAAAAGAGTATACTATAAACTTAGGAAAACCCCAGCTAAATTTAAAAGACAATAAAACATGTTACAATATGGGAAGACATAGTGAGGGCACCAAAACATCCTAATTACGCCCTGTATTGATGTAGTGCAATTAATATATCATTGGGATTAATGCATTTTAGTATTTGAGGATCCTACATCTGATTAGAAAGATTTGTAAAGACACAAGAGAGTTTTTCATATATTCCCCTCTACACCAAAGTTAAGATTATTTGGGTGCATTAACAGTACTTTTCATACTTAAAAACAATCCAAAGGCTTCATTCTGACTGTCCTTAGTTTTACAATGTTTGGGTCTAGGTTAAGTGAAACTTCTCTGTAACGTCTTAAGTTATGGATAGCTACTGACAACCTTAACTCTATCCTAATATAGTTTTTTGTCTGGGAAGTTTTTAGATTCACACACACACACACAATTTCATATATGAACACTAAGACAAACAAGAGAAAGCCACTATACAATATTACGTATGCAATGCAGTTATGTAATATCAGTCTATCCTCTTCTTTTAAATTTATTTAAATTGGTAGATTTCTAAGGCTAGAAAGGACCACCATGATCATCTCAACTGCATGATGCCAGCTACAAAGCCCACCCAATAAATTATGCATCAAGCCCAGAACTTCAGCTTGATCAACAGCCTGTTACCTAAAACATTCTCCAGTCTTGATTTAAGAGGACAGATTTATTTATACACCAAAGCAGGCAGAACACACCAGCCAGCTTGCATCACCAGAGCAGCCAAAGTATACTGGTAAGTCTGGACCTTCGTTAGTAATTGGCTTCTTGGCCGGTGGGGCTGTTGAGAAGACTGGTGCTGTGTCCAAGCTCTGGAAAGATTGCATGGCTGCATATCAGCATGAGCAACGGTGCCTGAAATGTTTCTAGACTGCTGCTTCCTCACCTACACTGCATGTTGAAATTGCACTGCTAGGATGGGAAGACGGGGGGAACTAATGCAGGAACACAGGAGAGAACTGCACAGAGATACTGATGCTTAAGGCATGAAAATATTCATCAAGTGGCCTGCGTTCCCCATATAACAGATAGGGATCTGGAACAGAGAGAGAATAAAGGACTTGTCACATGTCACATAGGGGCTATTTCTACACTTACAAGTTAGTTCGAATTAAGGAAGCTTAATTAGAACTAATTTACACCTTGGCCACACTAGGCTTTTATTAGTTTGAATTAAGGGCTTCCTTAACTCGAACTAATAAATTTGATTGCTTAGTTCGAACCAACCCTTAATTTGAACTAGTTAGTTTGAATTAAGTCAATGTGGCCATATTAGTTCGAACTAACTGCTTAGTTTGAACTAATCAGCAGATTGACCTTCATGTAACTGACTAATTCGAACTAAACAAGTGTCCTGCATTGCCATGGCTAGTTCGAACTAGCATTCTAGTGGGGCCATGCTAGTTCGAATTAAGTTAATTCCAACTAACTAAACTTGGTTCGAATTAGTTAGTTCGAATTAACTAATTCGAACTAGCTTTTGTAAGTGTAAACATAGCCAGGGAGAGTAAGGCAAAAAAAAGAATTGAACCCAGAGATCTTTAACGCCCAGTCTAGTAATTTAAGAAAAAATCCTTCCTTCCTTAATAAGGGACCATGTGCTATTTATACAGTTCATGGGTCTCCTGATGTACAATGAGATCATACATCAGGGTTACGGTGATCAGATGGTTACAAATGCCGCCCTGGCCTGAACTCTGGCTGGCTGTGATGTAAATATCACAGGGGCTGGTCATACTGCTACAGATGAAGGAGCTCATGTTTGAAAACTGTCTCCACAACACCAAATATATCTTGAAACATGACTGGAAGCAAATGGGGGACACAGCTACGAGAAGGGAAAAAGCATCAGCTGTGTACCACCATACTCCCCAGGGAACACTCTCACATCTACTCAAGCGGACTGTTGATGGGTTAAATTCTGCGGATAACTCTGCCATTGGCCAGTAGATGGCAGCATCGCACAGAGTCATAGAATCACAGATGTGGGTTGGAAGGAACCTCGGGACGTATCTAGTCCAAACCCCTGCTCAAAGCTGGACCACCCCCAACTAAATCATTCCAGTCAGGGCTTTGTCAAGCCATGTAAGGATGGAGATTCCACAACCTCCCTAGGCAACCCATTCCAGTGTTCACCATCCTCCTAGATAAATACATTTGTTAGTCTTTAGAAGTGCCACGGGACTTCTTGTTTGTTTTGTTGAAATAGACCAACACGGCTACTCCTCTGGAACTCATCACCTTCCTAGTGAATTACCCCCCCAGTAACCAATGTAGACCTCCCCCACTACAACTTGAGACCATTGCTCTTGTTCTGTCCTCTGCCACTACTGACAACAGCCTCCTTGAACACATTCCCCATCCCTCCTTAATGTAATTGAAGGTTGCTATCAAATCCCCCTCACTGCAGACTAAACAAGCCCAGCTTCCTGGGCTTTGATATCACTTTGCGGAGTTGATTTTAGGCCAAACAGGCCAGTTGGTTGAAAGTTTCTTTACTGGTACGGTTTGATTAAGGAGGAAGAGGAAGAGGAAGGATTGGGTGGCTGGGCTTTCCTAATCACACTGTTTTTTAAAAAACAAAACAAAACATATTTAATTGATTGTTCCTTAAAGCCACAGCTCAGTCTGTACTCACCTTAAAAACGAACACATGTCTTTGGGCATAAGCTTTCGTGGGCTGCAAGCCACTTCGTCAGATGCATCAGCTGTATCTGACAAAGTCAGCTGAAGCCATGAAAGTTTATACACAAAGAAATGTGTTCGTTTTTAATGTGCCACAGGACATTTGTTGTTTTTGCTGTACACAGACTAATACGGCTACCCCCCTGGATCTACCAATCACTCTTGCACTGTCAGCAGTGTTATAACTGATCATGCTGGAAATAATTGTGAATAGTTTTTCCAAGTGATACAAGCCAGTGAATAAAACTCATTTTTGTGCGGATGCTGAGATTACACTGTGTCTAGAACCTGCATGGAAAGGCATGAGATTGCACACCCATGGAGACACTGGCAACATTCTCTCTCAAAACAAGGTCCTTACTGCCAGGAGAATCTGGACAGGACATCAGTCCAACTACCTCCTTAGGCAAGGCCACTGGGGACATCCATGAATACTTTCATGGTAAGAAGAATAACAAAGGTAAAAGATGGTAAGCGGATCTGAAAACTCGATAAAAATGACTGGGCGATTTTAATGACCAAGACTCAAGGTCAGTTGCAACATTCCTGAGCCCTCCCCACAGAGCACCTCTTATTATTGCACTCATAAAACCATCAGTGATCCAACATCACCTCATAAATCACTGTTACCATGTTACCCAGACCAATAGCACACAAGAGTAACAGGAAATACCCTTGCATTTAAAATGCAGCAGATTTATAGGAACGGGGTATTTGCATATTCACACCAGAGAGACTTTCCTGGCTGTGCTGCTGAGTGTTCATAAATGATCCCGCTTACACTGCATGGTGAGCTGTTTAGCACTCCTCACTGAGACCTGTCAAGATGCTCTCACAGGCCCAGCTTCTCTGGATATTTGTGCTTTGGATTCAGGGTGAGCATTATATCAACAGGGAGCAAACTTTAGAGGGGGAAAAAAAATTGGAGCTAAGCTTAAAGTAATACTGCATTACTTATTTTGCAATCTAGTGTTTAATAAATTCTGAAACAAAAAATGTACTTAAATACCAAGCTTAAATTACTTTTAATAATGTGCCATGCTTGTATGAATGTCCTTTCCATACCTAGACTCCTGTGGCCAAATTGTTTTAACCCAGACACCGGAATCCCTGGCAGTGTCTCCTGGAGAGAGGGTCACCATCAACTGCAAAGCCGGTTCCAGCATTAGCAACTACTTAGGCTGGTACCAACAGAAAGCAGGACAGGTCCCTAAGCTACTTATCTATGATTCTACCAACCGTTACTCTGGCACCCCAGACCGGTTCAGTGGCAGTGGCTCTGGGACCGATTTCACTCTCACAATCAGTGGTGTTGAAGCAGAGGACGCTGGAGATTATTACTGTCAGCAACGCCAAAGCTACCCTCTCACAGTGATACAGGCCATTACAAAAACCACCCTGTGAACAGAGCATGCTCCGTGCTTGTCTGTCACAGCTGTAACCAAGACAGTGAATCTTATGATTTCATGCAAATGAAAAACAAGAAGTAACTCAAAATACCCCTGACATTTTATACAGCACCAAAAATCCCTGAGCCAACAAAGAAACAAATATAGGGATCAGATAACCCTCGCCTGGCAGTCAGCTCCATTGGGGTGGAAGGCTCAACACTGTGCAAATGGATGGCAAGATGATTGTATCCTGATAGAACTACAGGGAGTCTTCGTTATATTTATTCTTCCACAATACTGGTGCCAATATTCATCCTGTGGCAAACCAAGAGTTCCCAGTTCCCCGTGGGTCCTGCACTTCAGGTTGTGGCAGCCAGCTGAGGCACAGTGTTCTCTCCTCCAAACCTCCCAGTACTATGGATCCTCAGTCCCTCCTGCCCTTGGGCTGTGCTCTCCACCCCACAGTCCACTGGGCCTGGGGCCCTAAGGCCCAGCTGGGCAAACTTGCCCTCACTGCCTGTACCTCCTAGGTGCTGTCAGTAACAGCTACTGGTCAGCTCTCCTCCACTCTTCTTCGTGCTGTTCTCCTCCACACACCAAATACTGCTCCTACCTCCACCTCCAAACAACACACCAAAACTCCCTCACTATCTGGCTACAACAGGGGCTTTTTATCTGTTATTCCTAATTGGTGTCAGCTAGTGTAACTGACTCTGGGTACCTTAATTGGAGTCAGGTGTTCCAATTGACTCCAGGTGCCTTAATTGGAGTCAGGTGTTCCAATTGACTCTAGGTGCCTTAATTGGCTCAAAGCAGCCCCGCCCCAGCTACCCTGAGAACAGGGCCTAGGGCTAATATACTGCCCTCCACCACCCTCCTGTAACCATCAGGCCTGGCTCTGTCACATGGTGACGTCCAGCCCAGGGGTGTACGGAGAACCATAAGAGTTGGAAGGACAAAAACCTCTTGGTTACCTGTGCATTGTTCTCCTTCTTTCATTGCATCTACTGAAAGGGGCATGATCGGTTATTAGGGTAAAGTGTTGTCCAAGCAAATAATATCGGAGGGCCTCCATTCTCCACCTGATGGCCAGGCCTTCTCTTTCTACCACCGCATATCTCTGCTCTCGTGGGAGGAGCTTTTGGCTGAGGTACATTATTGGGTGTTCCTCACCTCCCAGCATTTGTGATAGGACAGTCCCCAATCCTACCTCAGATGCATCTGTCTATAATCTGAACTCCTTAGTAAAGTTTGGAGCAAGGAGAATAGGATCCTTGCAAAGGGCTGTTCGTAGATCTGTGACAGCTTTTTCAGCTTCAACAGACCACTGTACCATGTCAGGGACTGGGGCCTTTATCAGGTCTGTCAGGGGGCTGGCTCTAGAGGCAAAATGGGGGATAAAATTCCTGTAGTACCCCATTACCCCAAAAAAGGCCCTGACCTGCTTTTTCTGGTTAGGCGGGGGCCAGTTCTGTATGGCTTCCAGTTTGTTCAGCTGGGATTTTACCAAGCGCCTCCCTACAATATACCCCAGGTACCTAGCTTTGGCCAGTCCTAAGGTACACTTGCCCGGATTTGCGGTGAGACCAGCTTGTCTCAGGGTGTACAGCACTGCCTCTCCTTTCCCTAAGTGAGACTCCTAGTCAGGTATGTGAATGACCACCTCCTTAGTTACATCTGACAAAGTCAGCTGAAGCCATGAAAGCTATGCCCAAAGAAATTTATTTGTTTATCAGGTGCCACAGGACTTTCATTGTTTTTGCTGTACACAGACTAATACGGCTACCCCCCTGGATCTACCAATCACTCTTGCACTGTCAGCAGTGTTATAACTGATCACGCTGGAAATAATTGTGAATAGTTTTTCCAAGTGATACAAGCCAGTGACTAAAACTCATTTTTGTGCTGGTGCAGAGATCACACTGTGTCTAGCACCTGCATGGAAAGGCACGAGTTTGCACACCCATGGAGACACTGGCAACATTCTCTCTCAAAAGAAGGTCCTCACTGTCAGGAGAATCTGGACAGGACATCAATCCAACTACCTCCTTAGGCAAGCCATGGGGACATCCATGAATATTTTCATGGTAAGAAGACTAACAAAGGTAAAAGATGGTAAGCGGATCTGAAAACTCGATAAAAATGACTGGGCGATTTTAATGGCCAAGACTCAAGGTCAGTTGCAACATTCCTGTGCCCTCCCCACAGAGCACCTCTTATTATTGCACTCATAAAACCATCAGTGATCCAACATCATCTCATAAATCACTGTTACCATGTTACCCAGACCAATAGCACACAAGAGTAACAGGAAATACCCTTGCATTTAAAATGCAGCAGATTTATAGGAACGGGGTATTTGCATATTCACACCAGAGAGACTTTCCTGGCTGTGCTGCTGAGTGTCCATAAATGATCCCGCTTACACTGCATGGTGAGCTGTTTAGCACTCCTCACTGAGACCTGTCAAGATGCTCTCACAGGCCCAGCTTCTCTGGATATTTGTGCTTTGGATTCAGGGTGAGCATTATATCAACAGGGAGCAAACTTTAGAGGGGAAAAAAAAAGTTAGCTAAGCTTAAAGTAATACTGCCTTACTTATTTTGCAATCTAGTGTTTAATAAATTCTGAAACAAAAAATGTACTTAAATACCAAGCTTAAATTACTTTTAATAATGTGCCATGCTTGTATGAATGTCCTTTCCATACCTAGACTCCTGTGGCCAAATTGTTTTGACCCAGACACCGGAATCCCTGGCAGTGTCTCCTGGAGAGAGGGTCACCATCAACTGCAAAGCCGGTTCCAGCATTAGCAACTACTTAGGCTGGTACCAACAGAAAGCAGGACAGGCTCCTAAGCTACTTATCTATGATTCCACCAACCGTTTCTCTGGCACCCCAGCCCGGTTCAGCGGCAGTGGCTCTGGGACCGATTTCACTCTCACAATCAGCGGCGTTGAAGTAGAAGACGCTGGAGATTATTACTGTCAGCAACGCCAAAGCTGGCCTCTCACAGTGATACAGGCCATTACAAAAACCACCCTGTGAACAGAGCGTGCTCCGTGCTTGATCTGTCACAGCTGTAACCAAGACAGTGAATCTTATGATTTCATGCAAATGGAAAACAAGAAGTAACTCAAAATACCCCTGACATTTTATACAGAACCGAGAATCCCTGAGCCAGCAAAGAAACAAATGTGGGGATCAGATCACATTCCGTTCATTCTCCATTGGGGCAGGAGTAACACCCTGCAATTGGATGCCAAGATGATTGTATCCTGTTAGAACTACAAAAAGTGTTTGATATGTTTATTCTTCCACAATACTGGTGCTAATATTCATCCCTGTTATTGCAACGCTTGCCATGGGGTGTCTGTTGATCCAAGATAGTCCTGGCTCTAGTCCGGGGTCTTATCAAAGACGGGTACCTGCAGCGCAGTGACTCTAGAAATCATGGATTCAGTAAAGGCTCAGAGGGAGGAGGGCCTCCTTCTATACCACCACCACCATTTCCCACAGCAACTCCATTTTTCTCAGCAGTCTTCCACCCATGTCTTTAGCAGACCCATCTCTGCTCTATCTATGATAGCAGATGGTATCTGAATGGGATCCTGAAGGGCTGCATTCAGATAAACATTAACATGGTTTGTGTCATATATTAAGAACACAAAAAGTGTTATAGATCCAATATTTCCCATTCTCCATTCTCTTTTCCATCCCTGCAGGGGATTAAGAATCTCTCTGAGTTTCCCACTCTGTCTCCTCCCTAGAGGCCCTGTGACATAACTTCTGTTATATCACAAATACCACTATCTATCTTCTTCCCATCCTCTCTTAAATCCAGCTGACTTTTCTCCACAACTGACTTTGTTTTATTTAAGCATACTCAGAGTAGGACTTTTGATTGATTTCAACAATCCCTTTGGATTTAATTCCGTAGTAAAAGCTTCTAAAAAAGAAATAGAATTAAATGAACCTACACCAGTTACCTGAACATCATGGTGACTTTTCATGACTATCAACAGTTGAAGAATTCCAGAAGTGCCACCTTGTTATATGGTTGTAAAGTTAGTAAATGCACTTTAAAATTAGTTAATAAATGCACTTTTGTCACCATGAAGATGGAAGCACATGGTAAATCACATATTTAAAGGAGGTGCAGGAATACATATTTCCTTCCATGCCAGGCTTTCCGAAAAGACACACCAATGGAGTGCCAAGGGATTCACTGTCAAGGGTTTGTGGAAGAAAAAGGGGGGAGAAAGACTTTGGAAGCACATGTTTAAAACTGAGCAAGAAGGGTCAAATGTGACCTTAGCTGATTTCCAAAACAACGCTAATCCTTACAATTTAATCCTTTTATACTTTGATGTCACGGAAGCCTCAATCCAGATAGAAGAGCATCCAAATCACAAAGATATTACAAATAATTAGATCTAGAATGGGGCCCTTGTTGAGAAGTTCAGATTGGGATCTGGATCCTCTAAGTCGCATAGGGTATTAGGCGGTGTTCTGGCTCAAATCCATCTCTGATTAGACCATGTACAAGGAGCATGAAACACACAGCTCACCTGCAGTCATTGCCAGACTCTGCCTGGAACTAAGACACAGTAAATTTCCATACATTTTGCATATCCGCGCATGGGTGACATTCCCCTGTGAGCTGCGGAGAACTTATAAACGTTTCTTTTTCTACTACGAGGCTCACTGACAAGCGTTTCCAGCCACCACCTGCCAAGATGATCTCACAGACTCACTTTCTCTGGCTGCTGGTTCTCGGGGTTCATGGTAAGGAACAGCACAAGAGTCTGCAGGCTTAATAACCAACAAAATACAATGCATGAAATGCTGCAATGTTTTATTTAATTCTATTCCTATTTAGTCACAAATCATGCCAGAAAATAACACCTGTTGCATTTAAATGTACAATGTGCTGCAGTATGAAGCCTTGACTCCTATATTCTGATGCTGGTCAGTGACCTTGCGGCTCTTATTACCGCCACTAATTTTTATCCATCTAGGTTCAAGTGGGCAGATTGTGATGACTCAGACGCCAGAATTGCTATCCGTGTCCGTGGGGGAAACAGTAACTATCAAATGCCAAGCCAGTTCAAGCATTAGCAACTACAATCACTGGTACCAACAAAAATCCGGGCAATCTCCAAAGCTGCTTATCTACTACGCGAGCAGCCGCGCATCTGGGGTCCCAGACCGGTTCAGCGGCAGTGGGTCTGGCACCGATTTCACTCTCACCATCAGCAGGGTTGAGGCCGATGATGCTGCAGATTATTATTGCCAGCAGGCCGGCTACAGTTACCCTCACACCGTGATACAGACCAATACAAAAACCTTCCAATTGTCTCTAATGTGCAAGGTGGTTGCCTTTGTTCCAGCCATGTGAACGAAACTTGCAAAGTTAGCTGTCAGTCAGTCACCCGTGAAACCATGCAAGAGCCCTTCTCAGCGTTTCCATGAACAATATGATGTCTGTACATCCCAAAGGCTGAGATTTAAAATGAGCTTCTCTTATAGCCTCTTGGATGGCAGAGTTAGTAAGGAGGGGATTCCAAAGGGGTAGCCGTGTTAGTCCGGTTCAGCAAAACAAACAAGGAGTCCTGTGGCACCTCTAAAGACTAACAAATTTATTTATTGCATGAGCTTTCGTGGGAGAAATCCCACTTCATCAGATGCTTGAGATTTTCTCCCACAAAAGCTCATGCGATAAATAAATATATTAGTCTTTAAAAGTGCCGCAGGACTCCTTGTTAGTTTTGAGGATGGGACATCCACAGTGGCTGGTCCATTTCACACCACCAATCACTTTTTCAAACAAAACCCAAGACTCACACTCTGAGCAAGTGTCTGCTATGTGAAAGTCACAACAGAACTGTGGTGAGAGAGTGAATGAGGGTTTGTAACCTTCCCATTTAATTGTCTGATGTCTGTCCGGATCCAGATGATTTCCTGTCTGTGTTTCTGTACTAGCAAAACATCTCAGACTCTGAAGAGCTCTCCTGCATTGTCTGAAGAGTGTGCTGTGCCCTCTTACAACCCACACCAGCCACCCTGTATTAGAGTCCATTTGCCTGCATGGGGATTGGTCACCATGTATTTCCAAAGCCATTGTTCAATCCTCAGTGAACTCTACCCCACTGAAAACCTTGCAGAAACCAGCCAGCCCTGAGCACCCACTGCCCCTATTACTGGAAAATTCTGGCCTTTGAGATTCCTCCCAGACCTGGAGCTATAATTACCCTCATTTCACATTATCCAAACAATCCAGTAGGTGCCCAACAGCTGCTTAGTGGAAACAAAAAGACATCCCACAACAACACCAGGAAATCTCTGTCACAATGTAGATCGAATGGATCCCTCAGGCAACTCTGCTCACGTCACTGGAGTTCCA
Source organism: Pelusios castaneus (assembly GCA_007922175.1). Lineage (NCBI taxonomy): Eukaryota > Metazoa > Chordata > Testudines > Pelomedusidae > Pelusios > Pelusios castaneus. The sequence goes on along the minus strand of ML685901.1, from coordinate 4,749 downwards.
CCAAGAATGGATTCCCCCTCTCGTCCCCGCCATGTCTAGCTGGGCTGCTCCTTGCTTGAAACAATCCCATGAAAGTACAGACAGCTGAGATCATGATGGAGTCCAAGCGGTTTGGTTTCCCCTACAGGCACTCATTCAGACCTGCAGAAACCATCTCTACCATTCCCATAGGAGGGGGTCTGGCTGAGTCAGCCACAGCTGTTTGCAGTGTTGTGGGTATTTTAGGGTTAGTAGGAAATAAATCTGGGCTTTCAGTAATCCAGCTAGCAGGGCCTCCCTGAAGAAAACTAATCAAGGTACGGCCAGTCTATCTGGGTAAACCCAGAAAACTGGAGCTATTTATTCTCATAAGAATTAGAGAGAAGTTAGAGAATCAGCCAGAGCAGGGAATGATGGCAACAGAGAAGTCTCTGGTAGTATATTATTTCGCTTAGTTTTCAGACTGCAGGGTTGCATTTTCCAGGCTATTGAACTGCGGGAAAGGAATGGGGCCAGAGTGTTGGTGGTTTGGGCTTTATAGGTGAATACAAGTCTTGCAAAAAAATATCATAAACTACCGTGAGGTTATTGAGTTATTTCACCTGGGCCTCCTGTGAGTTTCCTTTCCTGCAACTCAGACTTGGCTCAGCCACTGTCCTTAAGATCATCATAATGACAATTTCTGACCATTCAGAAACAGCTGTAAGGAAAGCTCATGTTGCTTACAAAGCAAACAGCATAAAGAGTAGAGCAGGAAATATTTAGCCAAGAAAAAAAATATTGTTTTCATATAGATTAAGAATAAATAAGATATGAAGTTACAACAGTGGGTTTGTATTATGGCACTTTTCAATAAAAGCCACAAAAATAATAAAATTAAAACCAACTGGATGATTTTTATATATATTTACAGATACCTCAGGGCGAACTCCAGGCCTGATTGGATACGTACAAAATCTCATTTATTGTTCCATTAACCAATCCTTGGAGCAGCTTGGGGCTGTGATGCTCTGGTTAAGCCAGGTAATTAAATTATCAAAATTAAAATTCAACGTAAGTGTTAAAAACACACAAGCAGCTTCTCCTGAGCAGCTTTTCCAACATCCCTCTTGGCCAAAAGATACACTGGGAATCTTCTCTGTGGACTCCAAATTACTCATAATCTCTGCCCCTCTCTAGTTCCTGCCCAAATCCCTTTGAACAATGGACCCAGGGTAGGAAATGAGGTTCTGAAATACACTCAGTAGCTGAGTGAGTCAGGGCTGTCCCTGGGGGGGGGGGGGGGGGGGAAAGGGCGATTGCCCCCGGCCCCCCCCTTTCCCGGGCCCCGCACTGTCCCACTCCCAGCGGGGTAGTGTGGGGCCCACGGGCGCCCCAGCCCCTCCTCCCACAGCCACCCCACTGCCTTCGCCAGTGAACCGAAGGCAGCGGGGAGGGGCGGGCCGGGAGGGCTATGTCCGGCCCCTGGGCCGGCCCTGCCCACCCCCAGGGCGGAGCAGGCAGGCCCAGGGTCGGAGAACAAGGGGCCGGCCCCTGGGCCGGCCTTCCCCCCATGGCCGGCTCCCTGCCGCGGGCAGACTTCGGGACCAGAGCTGGCTCCGCGCCTCCCACCCCGCAGGCGGCCTCAGCCTCCGGGGCTGGAGCCGGCTCCCCCTGCAACAGATAGCCTCCGGGGCCGGCACCAGGGCCGGAGACAGCTCCCCGCACCGGCAGCCTCGGCCTCCCGGCCCATGGCCGGCTCTATGGGGGGCAGAGTGGGCAGGTTGGCCCACCACGCTCCCCTCCAGCATGGGGGCAGGGCCCCACTTCAGCCAATTGGCCCTGGGCCCCGCTCCCCCCATGGGACAGCCCTGGAGTGAGTATGTTAGCCAGGGACACAGTGTGAGCCCAGCTCTCATATGCGGTAATGTCATTGTTCCCAGGGATCCTTTTCAGTGCTGTACGTCATCCTGTTTAGTTTGCTGCGTTCTGACTCCCTGATGGAGAGCAAAGCCATACTTTTCCAAGGGAAACTAAGAGCCATCTGCCAAGTTCTCTCCTGAAGAAGGAAATACAAGGCTATTCAATTATATTTCATGGGGAAGGATGAAAAATAGAAATTAAAATGACGACAAGCCAGTCTCTTACACACCTTCTAGAAAATGGATGGATGGTTTGGTTACAGTTATAGCGGGTATGATGTTCCCTGCACCACCTTGCCTCTCCAGTCTGATAAACCAGACATGAACAACAAGGCAGATCAGAACTCTGCTTCTGCCATTCAAGTGAAGGGTATTTACAGGAATTTTTTCCTTTCACAAATTCACACGGGTGACACTCCCTTCCTGTCCTGCTGAGCTCTTATAAATGGACCTGTTTGCAATGCCCAGTGATCTGGTTAGCACTGCTGGCTGAGAACCATCGCAATGACCTCCTGCACTCAGCTCAGCTTCTCTAGATGCTCATTTATTGGATTCAGGGTAAAAAAAAAAACCCAAAAAACAGAGCCAGTTTTAATGATCAATAGCAGAGACAGTACAAATATGATTGTACCTGTAACACATAGATTTTGTTTACTGGCTACTGAATGACCTATAACATTAAAAATGTATTTGCTATAAGGCTACAACTGATTAATATACTACAAGCTCCTGTGTTTTCTTTTCACATCTCGACTCCGCTGGGCAGAAGGTGCTGACTCAGACTCTAGACTCTCTATTGGTCTCACCAGGAGACACAGTCACTATCAAATGCAGTCAGTGAAAGCATTAGCAATGTCTTACTCTGGTACCAAGAGAAATCCGGACAAGCTCCTAAACCCCTTATCTATCATGAGACCACCCTGCAATCCAGGGTCCCGGCCCAGTTCAGAGCAGTGGGTCTGGCACTGATTTCACTCTCACAATCAGCAGGGTTCAAGAGGAAGATACTGGAGATCATTACTGCTGTCAACAAGGCTGAATCACTCTCAGTGAGACAGACTAAAAACCACCTCCCTGCTCGAGTGCACAGGGCTGAGTATTTGTCATAACAAACAAGAAACAGGTAGTTACGCAAACAGCTCTCTGCCGCCGCTCCTGCCCTCGTGTCTAGTCTGGACGCAGGGGCTAAGATGACACCAAAACTCGCGTGGCTCTTTTAAGCAAAGGGTGTTGACAGAGGCAGAGTGAGCCTTTTGAAACAGAAATTGCAAGAGGGAGGAACGAGAAGAGCAATGTTTGTGCAACACAGGGGCATAGCCCCAGGCGGGTCTGAGTGGCCGGGTCTGCCCACTCGGCCCTGAGGCCCGCCCACCTTAGCCCCTGGCAGTGGCGTGAACTTCTCCGCCATGGCTATGGGGCCACCCAACAACTGGCAGCTGCTGGCTAGCCCCGTGGCTGTAAAGTATGCACCACTGCCAGCCCAGGTGCATACCTGTGGCTCTCCCCATCCCTGGGAGGGGGTTGCCCTTGGCCAGGCCCACCCTACACCTGCAGGGGCCCGGCCAGAACACAGGAGCTGGCTATGGCCCTGGTGCAACATCTTGATTCACGGCTGGGGGTCCTCAGCACAACAGTAACACCAACAACTATCATAGCCATTAAGAAATGCAAGCCAATTTTTTTCTGAAAAGATCATCTCCCATTTACACACAAGATAAGTGTTCAAGAGAGAGTTGGAAACCTGGCCATGAAGATCTCAATTGCAGTGGCTGGGCTGCCCATATCTGGGTCCTACATGGGAGCTGTGCTTTTTTCAAAATCTACTTCTTGGAGTCTGATACTAGGGATAGAGAGATTTAGTGGAGTGCTGCCAATGACTTCAAGTGGGTGCTGGATCAAACCTTACAGACAGATCTCCAAGCTGCAGCCTCAACCCATTCGGTGTCCTCGGGTCTGGGACTGATTTCCCCCTCACAGTAAGTCAAGGCTGCAGATCATTATTTTCAACAAAGCTGTGACTGACCACCCTCTCAGTGACACAGACTAACACAAAGCCCCTGTTCTCCATGGCGTTCATTGGACTCACCTCTGCACGTGTCCCAGCTGCTGTCCAACCGTTGCCACCTTCACCTTCATGTTGCAGCTGGGGAGGTCAAGGTTGGATATTAGGAAAAACTTTCTCACTAGGAGGGTGGTGAAGCATGGAATGGGTTACCTAGAGAGGTGGTGGAATCTCCATCTTTGGAGATATTTAAGGCTCGGTTGGGCAAAACCCTGGCTGGGATGATTTAGTGGGAGTGGTCCTGCTTTCTGCAGGGAGTTGGACTAGATGATCTCATGAGGTCCCTTCCAACTCTAAGATTCTATGAATTACTGACTTCCCAGAAAATCAAAATCTATGAGCCTGTATACTGTTTATACTGTTTGGCGTCACCCCTCGGGGGTGTTATTCATCGAGGGGACCAGGCAGACGCCGGGTTCTTTTTCCACCGGGATTATAGCCCGGCCTTGATCTGATGGAAGGGAGGCGCTGACAGATACATCAGTAGTCAGGGGAACTAGAACTGAATAATAAAGGGTTAAACCGAGCCAGCCGATAACCCAGGTAATTACCAAAGAAATTAAGTGCTGTTTCCATAGGGGAAAACAGAAAAAGGGGGAGTGGAGTGTCAGGAATTAACAGTACCATGGCAAATAACAATAGACTAGAATCAAGAGAATTATAAGTACAAAGTGTTTATTACAGATCATCTTGGGTACAAGAAGACATATCTTTGCTTATTTCTTTTGTTTGTGCACTCTTTTTAACTGTTACACACTTGCAAGGTTTATCTATGCTGTTATACTATGATATTCTTGTGCTGCAGCA
>ML685900.1:4018416-4073919 GCA_007922175.1 Pelusios castaneus | reverse complement strand
GTCCCGGGCCGGCCCGGCTGGGGCTGTTCTCGCTGGGCTCGGGCCGGGCGGCGCCATGGCGGGCTCGGGCTCGGGGTCGGGCTCGGAGCGGAGCCCCCTGCTCACCTACCGCCTGTGCAGCAGCGTCTCGGTGGAGGACCCCGGGCCGAGGGGCGGCCGGGGGGCAGCGCAGGGCTCCCGCAAGCTCCGCACCTTCCTGGGCGTGGTGGTGCCCACCCTGCTCTCCATGTTCAGCGTCGTGCTCTTCCTGCGCCTCGGTGAGTCGGGCAGCGCCCCGGACCCCCTGGCTTGAGCCACTGATCCCCCAGCCGGGACCCCCAGTCCTGGCCCTAGTGCCCCCTCCCAGCCAGGATCCTCCTACTCCAGCCTCCCAATGACCGCCCAGACCACCCCCAGCTTGGCTCTTCATAGCCCCCTGCAGCCCCTCCCAGTACCCAACCCCCAAATCTCTCGCGGTGCCCCTACCGTTCCTCTCGTCCCCGGGACCTGACTTCCCTCTGCACTGCCCTGGGCCGGCCTGGGATCTCCTGGGGTGCTGGGCCCTGGCATCCCAGTGGCCCCTCAGTAACCATCTCCCCGGCCTGTCGTGGCCCAGTGATCCCCACCCCCCAGTACTCCCCTGCATCCTTGCTGACTCCCATAGTCCTGGCCTGCCAATCCCAGCCAGCTCCTCTCTCCGCCACTGCCCTTCAGTGACCCCCAATTGCTTCCCTCCCTTACACCTCTCAACCCATCCAGCCATCCCTCCACCTACTCCGCACTGGTCCCAGCAATAGCTGCCAGTAACCTGCACTAACTCCCACCCGACACCCAGCCCTCTGCACCAGACCCTCAGTTCCCATCCGCTGGCCCTTCCCCAAACCTCCTTTAACAACACCCCGTATGCCTCACACGCGCATCCAAACGAGCTGCCTCTGCCCTCCCGGTGTTGAGGGGAAGTAAGAGGTCCTGCCTCAGGCCAGGCCCACTCAGACTATGGTGCCTATTCGTAGAGTTCAGGGCTCAAGTTTACTCGGCATTAGGCAGTTGGGAAAATAAAGCCCAGCCAAGTTTCCCTTCACTGCCTGGCTCTGCTGAGCTCCCCTGCTCCATCTCAAAGTGTGGCCTGTCCACATGCTGGAGGAAAGCCCCTGGGATAACTTGGTGTTCATGAGCAGTGTCTGATCTGTGCCAAGGCCGAGAGGCGCTTTCACCTGTTGAAGACAGACTGACATTCTCCCCACACCAGTGGCTGTGGGTGGCCGCGCTGGGCCCCACCTTTCTGCCTTGCAAATAGGAACCAAAAGTGAGAAAAGACGAAGTCTGGGAAAGGCTCTGCTGTGCAAGGGAGGGAGGCTGGGCTGGGAAGCCCCCTTTGGGCCCTTTCCAGCCGTCTGCGAGGAATGTGGAAGTAAAAGTGCTTTTCTGTTTCAGTTTCTGGGTTTGGTTTTCGTGAAGCACGGGGCTCGGGAACTCGTGCCAAGAGCCCTGCTCTGAACTTCAGCCCCTTGCCTTCAACGTTTAACCGAGGGAGCCGGTGTCTTCATGGAAACCACCCCCGGCCATCCCGTCTTTCTTTCTGTTGTCCCCTATCCTTGGTGGTAGGCGTGCTCTGGTGGACACATGTAGCTGGCGCTTTCTAACCACGTAGGGTCTTCCTGGCAAAGGCAGAGACGGTCCCTAGGTTGTGACCCCCCCCCCCCCTTCAGGGAGTCTCCACCTCACATCTGTTCGAACTTCATGGATCCCCAAAGGGAGCGGTTCTTGGCTCTGGGTGTGGTGGGAGAATAATATGGAGCCTGATCCTCGTGTCAGCTAAGGTGCGCCGGACCCCTGCGCCTGTGCCAATTCAGCCCCGGAGTCACTATGTAAGTCTAAGCTGTAGGGCTGGGTTCTGCCCCCTGCTTCTCCCTGTGCTGTGGAAGACGAGGGGACGGCGTAGCTGTTGCCAGTGGCCAAACCGATCCCTCAGCAGGGTCTTCTCGGCTGGCAGCGGCCGGAGGGAGCCTGGTGTGGTGCGGGGTTTGCAGGGCGGATTGCTAGAGAAAACATCTTTTTGCTTGGCCGCCGAGCAGATCAGCGCCAAGTGCATTGAGACACCACGAATCTGAACTCACAATGTCTTGTGCACAGACTCACAGCTAAAACATCCCCCAGTCTGCCCCTCCCCATAGAGATGCCTGAATTCTTCTCCCTTTCTGGACCTGTCTTCCCCGAGATCCTGGGCTCCAATCCCTCCCTTCTGCCCTGCTCCTTTTCTTTCCAAGCTGTGCTGAGAATCAGTCCCTTCTTGTGCCCTGTCCTGCCCTCTACCAGGCATCTCGGTGCCATCTCCCCAGGACCAGAGTAGCTGTGTCTGACTCTTCCTAGCCTCACTGGCTCCCTTCATGCACACCCAGGCCTTGTCTCTACTGGAGCGTTTGGGGGGCAAGAACCCCAGTGCAAGACCCCATCAGCTTCTGGCATCTTTATTGCCGCTGGTGTCTTGGCTACACTATGGCATCCGCGGTGCCTAAGGGTGGGTCTGTACCGCGGTCACAGGGAGGAGGGGGGAGTAATCTAGTTCTCATCTAACTCGTTTGGATGCTGGGGTAGAGAAGCCACAGCATTCTGGGCTCTGAGTCTCTGCAGAACCTTGGGTAACTTCTCACTGCCATCACCCCCGTGACTGGGGTGTGGACATACTCAAAACCCTCCACCGGTGAAGACACTCTGGGCTTCCCCGGTGCCGAGGAGTTTTTCTTTTTCCAAAACATTGGCTCTATTTTTATCCCTGGTTTTTACTCTGTGACAAGTCTGGAATTTGTAGGAAATCCCAGGCAAATGGGTAACTTCCTGTGACACAATTCCCCTGGCTTGACAACCTGTAATTCTGTTTACCTCCCTTCCTGTGATTACTGCCAAGCCAGCGCTGAACGGAGAAGGGTTTTGTGCTTTGATCCCTGCCAGCTCCAGTTCTTTGGGGCTCTTTCTCCTTTATGTGGGACCCATAAGCTGTTGTTCAGTGAGTGCTTGTCAAATGCTTTTCACTAGTATTTATTAAAACCCAGCTTGGGAAGTTTCTGCCTTCCTGGCTTACGACCAAGAGGAAGCCTGCTGTGGCCTGGGCAGGCCTCAGCCTCCCAGTTTTTGCAGAATATAAAGCCTAGAAACTAGTTTCTAGCCTGTGTTGTGGGAAGAGCTGCGTGCATGTGACTGGAGTGGGCTCTGGGATCCTTGGTTTGAAATGAACCAGTTCCCCCCTCCTGCCCTGGGGGGAGCCCTGCAGGTTACCAGAACTGGGTCAATTTCATGCTGCTGATAGAGGACTCTCAAACTCTGCAGCAGAGAGGTTGGAGGCTGATTTTTTGCAGAAGTGGCCTTTAATTTTGGGACCCCTGGGGGCCTGTCTCTGATCTTGTCTGCCCTAGGAGTCATCCCATGGGTTCAGGGAGTTGCTCCTGGCTCCTTATGACCATGGAGGAGGAGGCGGCCCTGTGCAGCTTGTCAGAGGGGCTGGATGCTCCCTGCTCCCACTGGCTCTGCTTTGATGGGCACTGGTGATAGTCAGGCCCTGGTGTTTGAAACTGGGCACCCAGAAGGGGAGCATTCCCCCCTCCCCACATTAGAGGCTGCATCTTGATGTTTGATCCTGTGGCTTTGGGAGTGAAGAGGGGGCTGGGGATGATGGTAGCTCTTGGCTCATGCCTTGCTCCAGCATTGGCCTCTGGCGAGCAGGGTTCGCATCTAATACATTCGTCAAGCCCTGTGCATCAAAGCCTGAACTACAAGGAGACCAGTGTACTTGGTGGGACCCTCTGTCCTGTTATGGCAATGATGCCCAGAGGCATTGGGCGTCCTCACCATCCCGTCCCTGTGTTGGAGCCTGCTGTTCCCCTTGGGGCACGTGGGTTTCCTGCCCAGTCAGCCTGGGTGCTGGAGCTCGGCGTGTCTGGTTTTAGTTTCATTCCTCCCCCAGCTGGTAGGAGCCTCTGGTGAAGTTCAGTGTGGATGAGGACTCATCCTCCACCCTCTCGCTCTGGGCAGCTGCTGCTCTGTTGCTGGAGACACCATGGCAGTGGGCGTTAAGGGGGTGCAGCGTGAGCGGGAGAAGAAGGCATCTGAGCTGCCAATGGCTCGGCATCCCCCTGACACAGAAGGATAAATCTGTCTTGATTCCAACCCAGCCAGCAGCTCCCTCCCTCCTGGTCAGCCATCCCTCCCCAAGTCTCCCTGCTGGGGTGCTGGTGCATTACAGGCCATTTGAGGTCCACGCCCAGCCCCATGGAGGTCACAGTATAATCAGAAGGATACCAGGGCTGGAGAGCCCTGATCCTGTGCGGTGCACGTTTCACAGTGCGGCTCGTCTGGCCTGTTGGGTAGCCTGGCCATGGACACCTCTGATGGTGTCATGGGGGCAACAGGGATTGAACTCAGCCCCCCCCAGCTCCAGGAGCGCTGTCTTTTGCCTGTGGAGCAAAGGGAGGGGTTCCCAGGGCAGTGTGGGGTGTATGACACGACTCCAGTGTGCAGTGCTGAATCCATCCAGCAGAGGGCAGCGGTGATCTCACCGATCATTGCAACAGGCGGTCTGGCTGAGGCTCTGGGTAGCCCGTGGTAATTTCTGCCCCACTCCTCACCCAGGGAACCAGGCCAGGGAATTGCTGATCCCGCCCCAGCCAGGCCGGGTCACTGTCATAGCTCACATTCCTCTGCCAGATGTCAGAGCTGGAACTGGTGCATCACTCCTGGGTGGAGCATCCTGGCCCCGGGCCACATTGGGGGAGGGATCCTGGCCCAGTTGGGGTGGGGGTGAGTAATCCCAGGCCCAATTTAATTGGTCTCCTCTCTCCTGGATGTCTCTGAGTTGATGCTGACTGTCCACACAGAAATTATGTGGACCAGGCAGCCCATCTCCCCTCACCCCTTTACCCTTCCGCCCCTTGGTCCGACGGCTCCCAGGTGCCAGTGTGACCATGTGCTCCCTTCCTGACTGGAGTTGCCAGCCCTTTCCTTAGTGTGGGGGTGATTTGCCTGGGTCCCGTGGCAGGCTGGGTTGCCCTTGGGCTGTGGGGACAGGGCTGTCAGCTGAGGCTCGCCCTGCCTAGCACCCTGTATCTGGGACCTGTGCTGGCTATGGAGGTTGCTGGGTGCTCTTTGGGCATCCCTGAGGACCCCTGTCCTGCCCACACCCAGGCTTTCCAGAGTGTGTTTCCGGTCATTGCTATTAGGTCTGTTCCCATCCCAGTCCCTCTGCTCTGGCCTTCTGGGGATGTCTCCTCTGGGGCCCTAGCAGCTGTGGGAGCCACGAGTGTAGGGCGTCAGAACAGCCAGGCTGGGTCCATCTAGCCCAGTGTCCGGTCTGCCGACAGTGGCCGGTGCCGGGTGTTTCCGAGGGAATGAATGGAACAGGGCGACTTATTGAGCGATTGTCCAGTCCCAGCTTCTGGCAGTCAGAGGACACTCAGCACTGACCACTGATGGACCTATCCTCCATGGCTGTACCTAGTTCTTTTTTGACCTGTTATTGGTTTCTGGCCTTCACAACATCCTCTGGCTCCCAGTTCCCCAGGCTGAGCGGCCCTGGGCGAAGAACTACTTCCTTGTTTGTTTTACCTTCTGCCCATTAATTTCGCTGGGTGATCCTGATTCTCGTGTTACATGAAGGAGAAAATAAGCCTCCCTCATTCACTGCTGCATGCAACCACAGGCATGTTAAATTCCCCCGTGCAGAGCTGCACCATCCCCAGTACAGAGCTACAAAAGCCCTGTTAACATGGTGCTCCACTCAGCAGAGATCCCCCAGAGGACTGGTGTGGGGGGAGCAGAAGGCTGTTCCCACAGTGCCAGGGTGTTTGAGCCAGCTCTGTCCTGCCCATGGGGTGGGAACCAGGCTGCTGTGGAGCAGGGATTTGCCCTTGTGATTTGCCAGGGTCCCTCCCAGCCCTTCATGGGCATCGCACCTCCCTGCTGTCACTACTGTGTGCCAGTTGAAGGGGTTGTGTTACTGTAACCCCCCTAACGTCCCCAGTGTTTAGCTTGAAGCCCCTTGTGCCACAGAATGTGTGCTCTGATCCACTCCGTGAGATTTGCAGCGTGAGGTCTGCCCAGATGCCTGGTGGCAAGCTGGATGCCCTGCGGGGCCCAGAGCACCTTCGTCAGGCTTTGCAGGAACACCTGAGAGGGGCGTTCAGACCCGGCCAAGGTGTAGAAGCCCATAGGCAAGCCCAGGGAAAGTTCCGCAAAAGCAGATGCCCCCTCTGGCCCTCCTTGATTCCTGGGACAGCCCCAGGAGGGGGCAGTTGGCCTTTGCCACGAGAAGCCACCGCTTTATACCCCGCTGGTCATGGCTCAGGCCTCTGTTCTCCAGTCCGCCTCGCCAGAGTTGCCCACTGCTGACTCCAGCATCCGCAGGATTTCCCTGCAGCCCTGTTGCTCCAGATCGGCATTAACTCTTTTGTCCCACTGGGTCTTGATGAAAAGGATGGAGGGAAACTAAGGAACATGAGTTCTAAAAATATTGCCAAGAAGCCCCACTTTGTCATGGCCTCTTCCCTCCCTCCCCAGCTCTCTGCCCTGGGAGCCCCTGGCCCTGTACACAAGGAGGGGTGTGGAGTCCAGTGAATGCCTGATTGGGTGGGTGGACGGTTTCCAGCACGGGGTGGTTTGATCCCAGGGGCTGCTCCAGGCTGCAGGGCATCTCCCTGAGTCTGGGCCCCAGGTGTGACCTACTCTCCCCAGTCAGCTGGTGCACCTGGGATTAGCCCCTGCTCTGGAGGATTGACCAGCTGCGTGGGTGAGGGGTGAGGGGCATGGGCATTTGGGGGCAGGGGAGGGCCAGGCCAGATGTGCCCTGTTGGAGTGTACACTTCAGCACTTTGTGGGTGCAGCCCATGGAGACTACAATTCCCAGCATGCCTTGCTCCATCTCAACTCAAAGGGAGGACTGTGGAGGACAGGGCATGCTGGGATGTGTAGTCTCAGTGGGCCGTGTCTGTGCATCTGCACTTGGTGGAGGTCCATGCCCATCAGATGGCTCCCAGCCCTGGACCAGGCTCCCAGCCCCCCCCAGGAAATTAGGCAGGCAGTGGACAAACCCAGGAGCTCTGCAGGGCCCCTCCTGTTAGGCCAAAGGGGGCTCCACAGTTGGTGCTTGGCTGGGGGCCAAAGGGTGCTGCCCTGAACTGGGTCCTTGGCACAGTTCTGCAGAGAGCCCAGGGCTGGAGCAGCAAGGAGAGGATGGAGCAGGGTCGGGGTGGGCTTGTGGCGGCAGGCTGGCCCAGCTGGGCTCTGATCAGTGCCAGTGCTGCTGTGTTGGCCCAGGCCTGGCAACGGGTGTCTCCCGCACCCCGTCCCGCTCACCCACGACCGGGGATGCCAGCGTCCCAGGTTGGCTCCAAGGCAGATGCCCGGGGGTCTGGCCACACGGATTCCCGAGAGGGCAGCTCCAGGGGCCCGTGGCTCCGGCTGTGTGTTGTGGCGCTGCGGTGGCCTACATTGAGCGTAGGGGACTCTTTGGGACGTTCGTTCGTCGGTTTGGGCCCTGGGGGGAGCTGGACACTGGGATGGCAGGGCCGAGGGGACACGATGCACGTCACCAGTCGTGGCACCAGAGGCGTGAACCGGTCACAGCTGGGGATGCAGCCAGTGCCTCTGGGGTGCTGTCAGGGAAAGCTCAGCTTGCCTGGCATTGCTCTCCGGCTCTGCTGCTGCTCTGCAAATCCCCGAGCCCAGTGCCACCGTGTGAGCCAGCGGCTGGGCTGCACCCCGGCACCCCCACACCCAAAGCGCTGCTGCTGGGAGCAAAAGGAGAGAGATGCCGATGGCCTCCAGCCGCCAGACACTTCTGCAGCCCTGTGAGCGCAAACTTCCCTTTTCTGCTCGTCTCAATGCTCACGGCAGAACCGCTCCCTCTGCGCCTTCTTGGCAGAGCTTGACCAGTTTGCTTCCTCTTGCTCTCTTCACCAGGCGTCGCCACTTTTGCAGCTGGGGGGCTGGTCACCCAGCTCTGAAGGGGGCACCAGCAACAATGGCCATATGATGCCAGCCTGACGCCTGCGTTCATTTGACCGCTGTGCTGGTGGGGGCTAAGGCAGTTTTTAGGGTGGCTGTAGACTCTGCCGTGGGTGTGCTTCGTCCATGTAATGCAATTCCTGGAGACTGTCCACCCGGTCGCTCCTATGACCCCTGGCACGCCTCCAGCCAGCCCAAGGGAGAGATCCAGGAGGAGGTGGCTCTTGTGCCCACGCAGGTGGGGAGGGGAAGAGGGGCAGGGATGCTGTTCCAGTAGGGAAGCAGGTTCTCAGGGTGGGAGGGACAGACCCCTTTCCCTTGCTCTGGTGTGCTCCCTCCTTTCCTCTTACTTCCCTCCTCTGCCGGCAGGGTTTGTGGTGGGCCAGGCCGGCTTGTATGAGTCCCTGGGCATGTTCGTGATCGCCTACGTCATCATCGGCATGACCGTGCTGTCCGTGTGTGCCATCTCCACCAACGGGGCGCTGGATGCGGGTGGTGCCTACTGTATCCTTCCCTGGCACCCCGCCCTGTTCTCGCTACAGCCCGGGCTGCATCTGTGGGGCAGCAGGCAGCACTGCCGCCTGGCACGCAATGGGAGGCGCTGGGGCTCTGCAGATGGCCCACAATCCCCTTGGCACTAGGGCTGGTGCCGTGGGGAGGGATCAGGCTGTGCCAGGCAGAGGCTTTCCTTTGTTGTACCCACCCCTCTTCCCAGCACACGCCCCATCCGAGCTGGCCTGTGACCTTGGGTGGTCCTCTGGCTCTGAGGAGAGCAGAGAAAAGGGAAGCTGAGGGCAATGCCCCCGCCTGCTCACCGCACCCACTGGGAGCTGGTCCAGAGCTCTGAGGTCTGCCTCTCCCAGTGCAGCTGCAGTGCTGGGCACCAGGGTACCCCCTTCCCCTCCTCTCGCTCCCCCTGTGCCATGCATTGTTTCCTGCCTTGGAGCCGGGGCATCAGGCTGGTCCCAACACCTGGCCCTGCCTGGCCGGCGTCTCCCTGGGCTCCCCCGGCTCGGGGGCAGGGAGGAGGGGCTGCATGTGGGACCCCTGAGCCCTCGACCTTCCTTGACCCTGGTGCAGACATGATCAGCCGCGCGCTCGGCCCTGAGTTCGGGGGCAGCATCGGCATCATGTTCTTCCTGGCCAACGTCTGCAGCAGCGCCCTCTACGTGCTGGGGCTGGTGGAGGCCATCATCGACATCTTCGGGGTGCCGCTGGGTAAGTGCCATCAGCTCCTCACTCCCTTCTCCCCCCCCATCTCCCTCCTCCTCCTGCGGCTCCTGGCAGGGCAACCCTGCCCTCCCGTCAGGGCTGAGAACAGGAGATTGTGGTTCCCCCCCCTCCACTGTGGTCTGCTGTTACGTCTCCTCCCAGTAGCCTGCCTAGGCCACCCCTGGCTCCCTCCCCCCCCCCCCCCCCGGAGGAAGCTGCTGCCCACCTCCCTGGCACTGTACCTGCTGAGCAGGGACCACCCCCCTCAACAAGCCAAGGGGAATGGAGCAGGGGCGCTGGTTCGGCTGCTGTTAAGAGCCTGGGAACCACCCCCTCCCCAAGCTCCTTTGGGGGGAGCTTGCCTGGGTCCCTTCCCAGCTCAGCCCAAGTTCCTGCCTCGCTCTGTGCCTCAGTTTCCCTCATGTTTACATGGTGGGCTTGTCCTTTCCGAGCTCCAGGGATCTGTGGGGTTCTGTCCATTTGCAGTGTAAGGGGGAGTTGTCCTGTGGCCGGAGCAGCCAGGGGAGCTGGGCACCGGGGCAGGGAGGGCAGTCATGGGGCTGAGCGCCACCGGCCATTGCTACCGACAGTGAGGCAGGTGTGTGGGGCAGTGCGGCGTCGTGTGTGGACAGCCGCCGTCCCCTTGACCCCTGCACTGTAGCTGCCCCTCAGAGGTGCTGGGTGGCCCCTGGCAGCTGCCTGCAGATTCCCTGCCTGGCTCCTGCTCTCTGATCAGCCCCACTGGTGCCGGGGTGTGGGGCAGGGGGAACAGAAGGTTAATGCCCTAAGGCAGTGGTTTTCAAACCCTTTTCTCGGGACCCAGTTGAAAACAATCATTTATGCCCTCGACCGAACAATTACATCTTTCAGCAATGCATTCCAGTCTGGCAGCAGCAGCAGGGGGTGCTGCGACCCAGAGCCTTGTCCAGGCTGGAATGGGGTCCTGCCTCGGGTTACCTATCTGTGCCCAGGTGGTACGGATGCTGTGGGTGCTGCAGGGGGGGAGAAGTGGCCGGGAAAAAGAGAAGGGTGACGGGCGCAACCTTCCCAGGAACGGCCACCCAGCGTGGCAGAGCCTGGCTCTGTGCAGGGAGTGGGGGGCTCATGATGGGCATAAAGCAGGCCCCGATTGGCTCCCTCACTGACAGCCCCAGTGGGGGCCCGAGCTTCCACCCATGGCAGGCAGTGTGGAGGGAGCTGCCGCCTCCCACGCCTGCTCTGTCGCCCCCCCAACTCGCCCTGTCTCCCTGCAGGTCAGGGCACGGGCAGCAGCATTCAGGTCCTGCCCCGCAGCTACTGGTATGAACTCTCGTACGGCACGGTCCTGCTGCTGGTCTGTCTGCTGGTCTGCCTGGTGGGGGCCTCCATCTACGCCAAGGCCACCTTCCTCATCTTCCTCGTTGTCATGCTGGTGCTGGCCACCGTCTTCATCAGCTTCGTCGCCGTGGGCCCCACCGTGGTGCCGTTACCGCAGGGCAACGGCTCACTGGCCGTCAATGGCTCCTTCACTGGCTTCAAGCTCGCCACCCTACGGGACAATCTGGCAGGTGGGCACCGTCTGCTTCTGCCCCCGCCCCGCGACTGCCTGGTGATCCCCCAGCTGGCCCTCCCCTCCGCCCCCCAGCACACCCTATCCCACCCAGCTCTGCCTGCCAGAGCCCGGTGCTCGGCTGGGTCTCGCGCTCCCCCCCCGCACAGCCCCAAACCCCAGCCCGACTGCCAGCAGGGCTGTGCCCAGGGTCCGTCCCCGCACAGTGCCACCCACAGCTGCGTGGCAGGGGCTCCTGGGCAACACGATTGTCCTCATGCCCAGCAGGCACCCGAGCCAGTTTCTCTCCGCGGAGTCCATCCCCACACGAGCCAGGTGCGCTCAGCCCTGTCGGACAAGCTGAGGGGGAGCGGAGGGAGGGATGGGCTCTCCTCATGTCTCCCCTCTGCCCTGGCAGCTAACTATGCCGTGGACTACACCACGGGGCGCGTGATGAGCTTTAGCACCGTCTTCGCCGTCATGTTCAACGGCTGCACCGGCATCATGGCCGGCTCCAACATGTCAGGTGAGTGGGGGGCCGTGACACCGCAGAGGGACCCTGGGGCTGCGTGGCTGCCGCTCCTGATACCGTCCCTGCCTCCTGCTTGCTTTGCCCCACAGGAGACCTGAAACGGCCCAGCTACTCCATCCCCAGAGGCACCATCGCCGCCGTGCTGTTCACCTATGTCATCTACAACCTGCTGGCCGTTATGATGTGCTCCACCTGCGACAGGTATGTGCCCCATGTGCAGCCAAGCCGCGTGTCCGCTGCCAAGGGGCAGGCAGGATCGTGAGGGCTGCCCCCAGCTCGGCTCCGTGGATAGGGGGAGAGAAAGAAAGCCCGGCCCTCAGGGTGGATTGGAGGGGACGGTGCCCAGGGAGGACGGGGAGATGGGCAGCAGGCTGGCCAGGGCCAGGGCTCTGTCAAAGAGCCATGTTGTTTTGGGGCTGGGAGGCTGCAGGATTGGCGTCGCACCGGGGCCATCTCCTCCCAGCTCTGGGCTGGCCACGCTCAAGGACTGGGTGCCAGGGCCCTGCGGGTACCTGAGCTGTGTAAAGGGACTGCCCTGCCCTGGCACTGCAGCCCAGGGAGCCCACTGGCCAGCTCCCACTGTAGCCCATTGCAGGATCATACCATGCCTTCATGGCACCCAAGGCTGCCCGGAGCATGGCCCGGGCTCAGCTGTTAATTTTCCGCTCTGGAAAGTGCTGCCATAAATCGGAGCAGTGGCAGGCAGCTGGCAGGACGCGAGGAGAGTTATGGCTGTCGGGGGCTAATATCTTAAGGCACGGCCGTTGCTCAAAGCGACAGGGGACAGGCTGGTGCGGCCACGCAGGAATGGTTAATGGGCTTCGCTTCTCTTCCCCCACCGCCGCCAAGTGGCAAATCACCAGGCAGGGTCGGGCAGTCGCAAGGGGGGGTCGCTGGGCAGGGTCAGCAAAAGGCCACGATGTGGCTTGGTAGAACATGGACAATGCCAGGCGCTGCCTTCTGCCTGGTGGATGTCTTGGGGGGGGGGGGGGGGCATGTCCCCAGCTCCCATCCTGCCCCCCCAGCTGTAGGATGTATCCCACTCCCCGCCTCCTCCCCCCATGGATAGCTTCAGCCTGCTTTGCTCAGAGCCGGGCCAAGTGGGCCAGCCCTGCGGGGACCAGCTGGACCTGTGCTTGGTGCCGACCTGACCAGACTTTGTTGTCTGAGGAGCTGGGAGCTTGAGGGCTGTGATTCAGGTCCTGTATCCGCCGCCTTTCTGCTGCCATGGACAAGGTCTGGCCCCATTCTGCCTCAGTTTCCCCTTCTGGTGACTGGGCCTGACTCAGCCCTGCTGTAAGTCCTGGGGCTGCCCCCTAGTGGTCTCAGGGGGTCATGCAAGGATCAACAGGCTGGGCTGAGGGGACAAAAACAAGCTGCAGCAGCAGGTGCTATTAAGTGTGATCTATAAAAAAGCAATCCTCCCCTCATTTAGAGTGTGGGCCCACCCACCATGCGTGCGTGTTTTGGGGCACGTCCCAACACCTGATGAGGGCCCAGCTGCAGGGAGCACCTTCCTCTTGGGCACCCCCCTGCTGACTGGCACCCCACTCCCTCCTTTCGCATCAGCAGCGTGCCTTTCATCCCGCGGCAGCCGCTCACTTTGGGCAGGGGGGCTTTGGGCAGCATGTGAAGAATCAGGGCAAATGCAACTCAGGGAGAGATTCTGGGGCTGTGGGTCTTCTGGTTCCTGGAGGAATTTGATTGCCAAGGTCTGGTGCAAACATCTTGTACAGTGGTACTGCGGGTGTCTAGCCTGGCGGGGGGTTGAGTCAATCCTGCTGGGATTTGACCCTCTGAAAGGCGAACAGCCCATGGGGCCAGCCCCCCTACCCTTGAAATGCAGCCTGGGGAGCAGCCAGCCAGAGCAGAAGGGCTGTGCTTGAGATTCCCCTGGAGCTACACCCACTCAGTGCATGTGTTGCTTGCAAGCTGGGATGGGGCGGGTAGGGGGCTAGCCCCATGGGCCAGGCCAGCCCCCATGTTGGCCCATACGCTCTGCTGCCACTAGAAACTAAGTGATCAATTTCCAGATAATTAGGTAGTAATTCCCAGATACATTGAGGTTTCAGATCTGGGCTAATTTATCTCTCACTTGCTCTCCGTCTCTTGTTAAAATTCAATTAAAGACTGGGCCATTTGTGTCCTTGTAAAGCTTCAGCCGAAGCCCCTTCCCCCACACACCCATTATTGCCTCCCTGAGTTTCGGCCAGTTGGCTGCTGTGTGGGGCCAGGAGCTTTCTGAGCCTGGGCCCGTGCTTTCTAGCTGATCGATAGCTCTTTTGGCTTTGGACTTGCAATCAAACGGGTGCGGCCAGCCAGCCCTGGCTGCAGAGTGTCTCTGAGAATCCACCCCTTGGTGCCAGCACCGGGAATCTGCCAAGAGGCTGTGGATGTGTCTGTCTGCGGCTGCATATGCAACCCCCACACCTGGGGTCTCTGCCCACTGCTTGGCCGGTGCTCCTAAATCCCGACTTGCAGTCCCCTGCTATGCTGGTCCAGCCCCCCCTTCCACAGCTCTGCCAGTGCCCACCAATCCTCAACCGCGGCCTCTGCTCTCCCAGTCCAGGATTACCCTTCCAGGCTGCGTCACGTGGGAGTAAACCCGGATGTGCAGAAGGGGCGAGAAGAAGGCTGATCTGGCAGAGTAAACCCAAGGCTGGCCGATGCCAGCCTCTCCCCACAGCCAGCACTGAACCTGTGCGTTCCTGTGTCCCTGACTATGGCCCTTCTGCTCGGCAGGGTTTGTCGGTGCCCTCTGGACACCCCCATCCCTGCTCCGGGAAGGGGCCTGGCCAGTGACCTGCCTTGGCAGAGCCAGCTCTGCAGTGGGGCGGACGGGGGGGGGGGGGGGGGGGGGGGCAGAGAATCACTGCCGCTGGGCTGAGCCAAGTGAATTGATTAGCCGGGGCCCACGAGCTGGTTCCCTGCCTGGCTAGAACTGCTTTGCTGTCCATCTGCCCTGGCCCGACCCGCTGCTCCAGGGAGACTGATGAAGCAATCAGCTGAGCTGAACTTGGCTGGGTGGCCTCTGAGTTCAGAGACTGGGTCAGTCCCAGTGGGGACCTCCTGCGCCCATCCCCTTGGCCTGTTGGGACACCCCCTCCCCCCCCCATGCTCCTGCACCCTCAGCCCGTTTGGGACACCTCCCTCTGTGCCTGCCCCCTCCACCTGGCAGGGCCCCTTGCCTGCCTGCTGCTTTCGAATTCGCCTCTCTGGGGGTGGCTGCCCTGGGACCAGCAGGAGTGCCGGGCAGTGTCCTGCCAGGAACGGGCTGTGTAGCAAGATCAGGCAGGGGGTGGGCAGCAGGGCTTTTGGGGGGTGATGCTGTCTGCCGGGATGCTGGTTCTGAAACAGGCTCCAGGCCAAACTGCCCTTGGACCCTCCTGGCTTCTGCTTTCCTTCCTGTTCCCCTGTGCCAGGACTCTGGTGCACCCACCCTCCGTCCTCTCTGTCTTGTCTCGTCCATCAGGCGCGGGGGCTGGTGGGAGACGGGTGCCATGGGGGTGGGGGTCAGCTCCAGGAGCTGGGGGTGCTAAGGGCTTGGTCCAAGGGTTCGGGGAGATCTGTCTGGCTCACCCCTCTCTCCTCGTCGGCAGGACCCTGCTTCAGAAAGACTATGGCTTCCTGCGTGACATCAACATCTGGCCCCCCTTTGTCATCATCGGCATCTACTGCTCCACCCTCTCGGCTGCCATGAGCAACCTGATTGGGGCCTCCCGCATCCTTTACGCCCTGGCCAAGGATGACATCTTCGGTGAGCACCCTCCAGGGCCGCACACCCTCTATGATCCCCCACAACCGCAGAGCAATGGGAGGCTGGCCCCTGGGATCCCTTACCCCAGTCCTCCTAGGTAAATGGGAATCCTCCACGGAGTGATGGGGGCTGGTCCTTGGGGATCCCCTCCCCCAGACCTTGTAAGGCAATGGGGAGCCCCCATAATCCCACAGAGCAGGGGGGGTGCTGGCCCCAGGGTAGCCCCAACCCTCAGCTCAATGGGAGAGCTGACCTATAGAGGCTGCGCTCAGGCCAGCGGTAACTTGGTGTGTGTGGGTACAGAGCCCCCCCACCCAGCCCTGCCAGGACAGCCGGCGGCAGAAGGAAAGGGGGTGTGACACTGTCATGTATTACATTATTTAGCACCCATATTTCCATAATTGCAATAATCAGAGGAGCTATGCCATGTTTGGTGCCAATAGAAAGGTTATAATTTGCTAGGAGTGACTATATGGTTTGTGTAGGTGTCATATCGCTATTAGACATTATGAATATATTTGGTATATCTGTCTTTCAACTTATTTGATTCTGGGAAACTCCCCAGACAGGACGTCTACAGCCATTGTCTCCTTAGCGGCCCATTAAGGAAGCTCCCAGGTACACAGAGCCTGGGGAGAGAAACCCGCTGAGCCACTAGCACTTGACCATGTGACTCAACTCCATTTTGATTTGTAAAAACTCCACACAGCATGGGGCAGGCCAGAGGGGATAAAAGGCAGCTGCCCCAACTCCATCTTGTCTTCAGGTGGCTTGATGCCCTCCAGCAACCATGCCACTTCCCTGCTCCAAGAGCTCCCCTTTCCCACCTGTTGGGGGGAGGATCTTCCACTCTGTCCACTTTGCAGACCTTGGGCTGTGTGGCTAGGTCTGGGCTGGGAGCTGGCCCCCCCATCCCCTGCAGTCCATGCCCCCACCCCTGCCCATGGCCCTGTGCCTTCCTGCCTGGCTGGTATCCCTCCCCCGGCCTCCTGCTGTCCCCCCGCCCCACTCTGCACAGGGCTTCCTGGGTGGTTCTGTGGGGCCGGGACAGGGCTGATTCTGTAAACGGTCCAGGCAGCCCCCACTTCTCTCCTCCCTGCTGCTTGCTGTGTCTGCATGAGGGTGATGTGGGAGAGGGGGGCCCTGGCTCGGACAGTGGGTGGCGTTCCCCTCCCTTGCATCCCTTCCCAGCAGCTGCTTCTGACCTGCCCATCTATTCCTGCACCCACGGTACCTCTGCACTCTTGTCTGGCCTGGTGTGCCAGGCACTGCGCGTGCACACCATTGTCTCCAGGGGCCTTGCATCCCAGTGCAGCCAGGCTGAGGGCAAATATTCTGCCAAGCACCAGGGGATGAGGTGCCATGGGCTGCCAGCCCGGGCTCTGCAGCAGGGGAGGGGAGTCCTGGCCCAGCAGGGCACCCCAAACCCTCTGCTCCCTGACTGTCCTCCCCCCATGCCCCAAATGGCTCTCCTCCAACAGGCTCTTCACCCGCCCCGGGGGGCCAGAGCCTAGTATGGACAGAGGGGCATGTCGCTGCAGGGCCCTGTCCATTGAATATTGAACCCTGGCGTACTCTGGCCCCAGTACTGCTTCCCTGCTCTCTGATGGTCTCTCTGGCCCCCGGCGCAGGCACCTGGCCGTCCTTTCACGTCCTCTGGCTCCGTGGCAGCCTTCCCGGGCAGGCACTGGTGCAGGGAGCTCCGGGGAGGCACCCTGCCAGCGTGTCGCTCCTTCTTGGCAGCGCTGCCGGGCTGGCTGTTCTGCCGGTCGCAGGCAGCCCCCACCCTGGGCTGGCGTGGCCTTGACGGTGCTGCGCAGACCTGTGGGGGGCACAGTGACTTCGGGCTGCGGCAAGGATCTCAGATGAGTGCCTGGGCGCTGGGATTGCATTAGTGGTGCAGCCCACTTGGGTTTCTCCAGCCAATTAACTAATTATCCCTTGGTGCACCCTGCTCCCCCCAGTGCTTTCCATCAACGGGGGCTGCTGGCACTCCAGCACACTCTGCCGGGGAGACCCCTGCCTTGCAGAGTGAGATCAGAGGGCACAGTGGTTAGAGCAGGGCATGGGAGCCAGGACTCCAGGGGGCCATTGGTGCCTCTGTTTCCCCATGTGCAGTGTAGGGACACCTCTGCCCCGCCCTGGAGATGCTCCCGTGCAGGACTCGGTGTGACCCTGACTCGTTGTTGAGAATCCACGAGAGCTCCTGAGACGGCCCAGAGAGCCGTGCCGAGCCTGCCCCGGGAGGGAGGGGAGCCGTGCTTGTGGGGGACATTCAGGCCTATGTGTTCGGTGATGCCCCTTCTGCCTGGGGCTGCCTTCTCCTCCTCCCAGGGGCCCAGGGCTGAGCACAGCCCAGGTCAGAGTGCAGCCCAGGATCTTGGCCTGGACGCAACTCTCCCTGCCCGTCCCTGATCCGCTGTGCATCCGCAGCGATGGGCACGTCTGCTTTTCTGGCAAGAGCCAAGTTATAAAGCGGGGTGGGGGGTGGGCCTGGGAAAGGCCTGGCCCGGCTGATGCGGACTCAGCGCTTTGCAGCCCATGGAGGGGCGAGGGAGGTCTGGCCCCTGGGGAAATGACTCTGTCAGGTGCCATGACAGTCACGAGCGGAGAGTGGATCCATTAGGTGCCCTGTGAGGGGAGGCGGATATTGCTGAGATGGGAACTGGGGACAGATCCAGGATTTTCAAGGACGTTCCCACCCCCCCTACCCCGGTGTAGATTGAAATGAGCAGCTCTGAAAGCTCTCCGGCGGGTAGTTTATGTCCTCACTGCAACGGGCGACATGAAATATTGTGCTCTCTGCTCGCTAATGCACGCAGCTACTTAACTGTTCGTGGGGGAGGAAGGGGGACAGTGCTGCCAGGCGGGGCTGGGCTGGGCCCATCTCTGCAGGCTCGTGCAGCGTGGGGGCTGGGACATTTTGCATCCCAGGCTTGAGTGGAGGCGCCTGCTGTGGGCTGGTCCCCTCCCGGAATGACGCACTGGTCCCTAGGCGGACAGGGATGCTGCGTTTTCCTTTGTGCTCTGCTCTGTTCCCATCGGCTGGGCAGAGTCGCTGCTGGGTAATTGATCACCCGCAGAACGTGCCCTGGCCTCGGTCCACGTGCCCGCTGCCCAGGGAGCCTGATGGCCTGCGCCTGACCTGTCGCTGGTTTGTGGCTGCAGAAATGATTCCCCTTGGAATGGGCGCTGCCCCGGTGAGATGCCAGGGGGCCGGGCTGCAGGGAACAGAGTGGGGGGGGCTGAGGAGGGCGTGCTGGCCGCACTCAGTCTTTGTTGACCCCAAAGACCCCGCATGGCCCCTGGTTGGTTTGTGAAACTGGGCCAGCGTCAGTCTGTTGGGCAGAAGCAATCCCTGGACCTTGGTATCAATGCCTCGTTCCCTGTACTGGGCAAGCCAGCCAGCCTTTTGCAGGGCCTTCAGCCACGGCCCGGGGGGGGATGCACTGGGCTGAGCTGCACCTGTTGCATATTTCAGACCTGGCAGCTGGCATGGATTGGACTTTGTTCCCACCTTGGTCCTGATTTTTGCTGCTCCAGTTCTGCCACTAGACGGCGAGGGGCACATGGGGAACAGCTAGACAGGCTAGATCCATAGAACCCCGGTTGCTGGGTTCGCTGGCCCTGTCCCCCATCTGGGGCCCCCGCAGCCCAGCCCTGACCAGTGCTGGCCCCTGCCCTGCTCTCTTCCCTTCAAAATCCTCTCTCACAAGGCATGTATCTTTCCCTTTCTCCTGAAGGCAGGGCCCTGGCGCCAGCCAAGAGGACCACCCGTGGTGGGAACCCCTGGGTGGCCGTGATCATTTCCTGGGTGCTGGTGCAGGTGAGTTGGCTGTGTGGAGGCACAGTGGGTGCGCGCTTCACATGGGGCCAGATCCTGGAAGAGCCTGGAGCTAGACCCAGGCAGCAGCCTGAGATGCAGCCACCTCTGGGGCGGAGAGCAGCAGCTGCAGGTAGCTAGGGTCTGGCTGAGAACACAGGCCCAGGTCCTTAGAAGAAGGGCCGTGGGACCTCGGCCGTGAACAGGGCACAAGGCATGTATTTATAGGGGCCAGCTGGCCTTGTTAAAGCTCTGGGTTGTGACTCACATCTGAGGTTTCGCCACAGACTGCTTGTGACTCCGTTTCCCGCCTGGCTGTGATTGTCCTGCCCTGCTGAGCTGTTGCAGTGTGGCGCTGGGATGCCAGGGCCTGGACAGCCCTAAAGAGAGAGTTGTTTGGCTCTGTGGGGCTCCCTCCTGGCTGGCTGGCTGGCATCCCCAAGCAGGGTGGCACCCAGCTCCGTCCCCATCACAGAGGCCTCTCTAGTGCTGCTTCCAACAGGGTTGGGGTCCTGGACCCACTCTTAACCCTTTAACCGCTGCCTGCTAGCAGCCCCCCATGTTGCTTGGCCCCGGCAGTGCCCCATGGCAAGGCAGCTTCCGCTCCACAAAGGGAGGCCCTGGCTCTCAGGGCGAGCCTGTTCTTTGGCTTCACTCGCTGTGGGAAGCTTGGGGCCACATTTCCAAAGGCACCTGCCCCCCATCGGAGTCAATGGGAGCCATGGGAGGCTGGGCCCCTTTGACAGCCAGGCAGTCGCTGGGTGGGCCTTGCTCTCACGGCCCAGCTCTTTCCCCTCTGTGTCACAGTGGCAGGTCCCCTCCCACTCCAGGAGCATGCGGGGGTGTCTCTGGGAGGCTGTTCGGTCGGGGTGCTGGGGCAGCAGCTGAGATCCCTGGGACTTCACTCTCAAATTCCATGTCTAGCTGGGAGTTCGCCCCAGCCCCGGAATGAAACAATTCCTCTCCCTCCGTGGATGGTTGCGATGTGTCTGGGCCCTGCCATCAGCCAGTCCTCCGTGGCTCTGCAACTCCAGAGCGACTGCTGCCAAATTGGACAAATACATGTAATGCTAAAAAATTGCCCCATTAGCCGGCAGGGAACGTGGCCACCCGCATGCACGAGGTGTCTGCTGCTGGCGGTGGGGATAAAAATCCAGTTCTGGGGCCTGGCGATTCAGGGTGCTGGGTTCGCACTGCCCATGTGTGGAGAGGGGTGTGGGACGGGACCTCGCAGGAGTCGCAGGCTGGCTCCATGCCAGCACCGGGGAACCAGGGTGACAGACAGATGGCTAGAGCTGCCAACAGGTGCTTAGTCTTGCTTCAGATCCTCAAGGGTATTTAGGAGCCTCTTATGGAGACCAAACGGAGTTAGGAGCCTAAATAATTTGAGGACCTGGCCCTTCAGGGCACCTCAGCTGCTGATCACAAGGGCAGCCTGCCCGGAGCTCCGTGGCCATGCCTGGTTGGCATGAAGATTGCTGCCGGCATCCAGCCACAGGTGCAGCCCGTTGAGATCCGGGGTCCCGTGAGCCGTGCAGCAAGTCCCTCACCAAGGCAGAGCGCTGCATGCTGGGACGTGTAGTTCCTGACTTCTGAATGCTCTTTGGTGTAAACGAACATTAGCGAGATGCCCCCCTGTCCCAAGGACACAGGGTGCTGGGCAGAGATGGGGTTTGTGGGGAGACAAGAGGCAGGACAGGGCATGCACAGAAAGGAAGGGGGGGGTTATACTGTGCCCGGGGGGCAGATGGAAGGAGGGTTAGAGATGAAGTGAACAGTAGGGGAAGGGGAGTCCCTATCCAGGCGAGTGCCTCCCCCACCCCTGGTGCCAAGACTCAGCTGCAGTAAATCTGGAGGTCTGTGGCACCCAGTGATGGGGCAGAGCTCCTCGGTGCTTGGAGCTGTACAGACAGAACTGAGAGGTGGGCCCTGTCCTGGGGAGCCGACAGCCTCAGGGTAAGATGAAGGGCAGCTGGCAGAAACCAGGAGAATACGGTGGTGTTGCAGGGGAGCCCTTTGGGCCGTAGTTTGAGCACAGCATAGTGGTGGGAGAGAGCTGTGAGGAAGGCCTCTCCATGTCCCCCCCACCCCACTGTGCCTGCCGGCTCCTCCACACCTGCCCCCCTGCCTGGCCGGCTCTGGGGGTTGCTATCTTTCAGCTCGGAGCCTTTTTCCTTTGACCAGCAGCTAACTGAATTATAAATCAAAGGCAAGCAGCCGGGGGGGCCCTCCCTTAATGCAGCCAGGCACGATCGTGCTGCTCAGCGCTGCTCCGCTCCCAGCCACCTGAAATCCCCAATGCTCTGATGGGCTGAATAATCCCATGTGGAGCGATTGGTGCAGGTCAGGCTGAACTGCTGGCTCCTCGCAGAGAGCGGCTCCCAGCCGTGCCGGAGGAGGAGGAAGGGTTGGGGTGTGTCCACACCTCGAGAAAGCAGTGTTCCCGCAAAACCAGGGCTGCCACTCACAGCTTTCATTCCCTCCATCCATCTGAGATGCCCTCCCCATTTCACCCAGCGCTGGGAGTGGACCGGACGCTCCTCTGCCATGTCTCTTTTTTTCCCCCCTTCACGCCAGGCCACTTGCTTCCCTCCCATGCCTGGGACCTGGGGACAGCTGCCATCTGTTGCTCTTTGGGGGGCTGGCTGTGCCAGACCCAAGGAGCCCCCTCCAAGCCTCTCATCAGACTTTCCCCCAGGGCTCAACCCTCGGACAGGCTCAGGTGGATGCGGCTGGGCAGCCCCTGGCAAGCTGTTCCCCTGGCTGTGAGCAGTGGCCCGGTGCACGGCCCATGTACATCCTCTGTGGCTGGCCTTGGCCCAGCAGGACCCCCTCAGTGCAGACCATGGGGATGCCAGCCTGCTTTTACTAGGAAGACATTCAGCCCAAACTGGCTGTGGGGAGGGGCTGTGGTTGTGACCTGGGGGACCCGGGCCCCAGCTTGGATGGCTGTAGCTGTTAAATCCATCGGGCTGGATCCCTGATCCTGACCACAGCACATCAGCTCCTCGGAGAGAGGTGACTGGGGAAGGGCTGGTGTGGGGAGCAGATGGGCAGACGAGGGGTGGGGGGCGCACCCCAGCAGGTGATGCCAAGGGAGCTCACAGCCTCCCGGTCCCCTCAGCAGGATGCGGTGGGGGGCGGCGTCTGGCTTACCAGGCCCATGTCAGAGCTGGCGGCCCCGCTTGGGTTGGCTCATGGGGAACCCAGCGCTCCTGGCTGCCATTGCCCAAGGGCATGCCCAGCACTGCCCCATGCCGGGAGGATCCGGCCCTGCTGCTGGATGCACACATCAGAATAGCCTGCAGCCCCCTCAGGCGCCTGGGCCTCTCTGCCTCTCTCACCGGTGCCAGCCCGCTGGGCTGCGTGGCCACGGTGGAGCCTGACTTTCGCTCTCCTCCCCAGCTGGTCCTGTTCTCCGGGAAGCTGAACACCATCGCCGCCATTGTGACCATCTTCTTCCTGCTGGTCTACGCCACCGTCGACCTGGCCTGCCTAGCCCTCGAGTGGGCGTCAGCCCCCAACTTCAGGTATCTGGGGCTGGGGGGTGAGCGGGACCTAGGCCAAGGAAACCGTCTGCCAGCTGGGTGTCTGGGTCGGACCCCAGCCACCGTGACTCGCTCATGCTGCTGCACCGTGCCCCCACCCTGTGCCAGTAATCCCGCCGGGCTGCGGGGGCTAGGAGCCACATGGGGGCAAGTCTGGGCTGGTAATCAGGTGCCCCTGCCCCTGGCACAAGGAAAGGACTGTCAGCCAGCCAGTGCTCTGGGCTCCCCCACCCCCATAGCATCTCTGCTGTGACCCCCACCTCTGCTCCTCTCCCAGAGACTGGCCAGCACCTCACTTCCTCCTCTGCCATGGGACTGTCAGTGAATCTGACCCGGGCACTGAACTGTGCCTCCCCTCCAGTGCGGGGAGAAGCTCCCAGGGCTGGGCCTGTCCCCACAGCTGGCACTGTACTGGAATCTGCCAGCCCCACTTCCCCTCCCTTTCCCACTCTCCTTGAAGCCCCTCCCCAGGCTGGGCGGGGTGGGGTGATGGACTGGACAGGGCTTGCTGCCCCTAGCTGGTTCTTGCCACTCACCAGCCATCTGTTCCCTCCAAGCTCAGCCCCTGGGGTGCCCCACATTTGGCAGATGGAGGTCAGGCCCCCCAGGAACTTGGCTGGCAAGGGAGTGTGCAAGTCATGGTGTCTCATTGCCCCACCTCCCTTGGACTGGGGGGCAGAGACCACCTCCATGCTCGGTCAGCATCCCCAGAGCTGGGATCAAGGTATCAGAGGAGATGCCCCCTCTCAGCCCCTCTGATGAAAGCTTGTCATGAATGGATCAATGGGAGTCACACCCCCCGCTTCCCGGGCAAGGCATGATCTCACAGTGCTTTCCCTGCTTAGGACTTGTAGCGGGGGGGGCTGTGATCAATCCCTCCCCCACCGGTCCCATGGAGCTGAGCACAGCACTGGGTAATCAACGTTTACGAGCCTGGTTAAAAAGCTTTTGCCCTTGAGCAAATACCATTTTTATCCAGGGGAAAAAAAAAACCCAATCCTAATGCAAAGGCAACCCCCCCCAGTGTGCTGGGCTATTTGTGGGAAATTTATGGCTCGCATCCCGTTGCGCTCCCCAGGGCAGCGCGCCAGGCGGCCTGGAGCACGCCTTCCATTAGCGGTAATTAAACGGAGGAGAGAGACGGGGCCTCCTTCCTGGAATATTCTTCTGCGGGTGTGGGCAGTGGTTCCCTGTCCCCCCAGCAAAGGCAGGGGGTGTCGGGGCCTATATGGGAGAAGGAAGATGGGAAACATCCTAACCACAAGGCTGCGTTTCCTCTCCCCACTGCCGCCCATCCTCCCCACCCCCATTGGCTTGTGTGTATGTTTAGGTTGGGAACCTACAGGGCATGAACTGTCTCCTGATGGGCGCGTGCAGCGCCTGGCGCCACGTGGTGCTGACTGATTATCAACACCCTGCATCTCCCACACCCACAGCTGTTGCCCAGGGCCCAACTGCTGGAGGGGGGAGCTCAAAGGTGCCCCAGGGAATTGGGTACAGACTGTGCTCAGGGGAATCCGCTCCCCTGGTGTGGGGCGCGAACTGGGCCTATGCCCGTCAGGCTCATATTGTCTTACAGTCGCATGCGTGGCACGCTCACCCGTGGGGCAGCACGGCCAGTGTGGCCTGATGCTTCCTGGGAATGCTTCCATCTCCTGAAGGTCTTGCAGGGGAGGGGACAGGCCCAGTGGTATAAGGGAGGGAGATGGCTACACAGTGCAGACATTATCTGCCCTCATGGGTCCCTTCAGCTTCCCGGCC
Organism: Pelusios castaneus; assembly: GCA_007922175.1. NCBI lineage: Eukaryota > Metazoa > Chordata > Testudines > Pelomedusidae > Pelusios > Pelusios castaneus. The sequence goes on along the minus strand of ML685900.1, from coordinate 4,049,787 downwards.
CTCGTGCTAGCTGCACAGGAGGCGTGTGAGTGAAGGCAGGGCTCATGCATTCATTACATCCCTCCAGCCCCCAGTCCTGCATTACCCAGCAAAGGTATCAGCAGCCTGTCTACACTACAGCTTGGCCTGCATTTCCATTGTCTTAGGAGGGGCCTGGGCGGAGGGGTAGCCCCTCAGTGGGGCTGGTCTGTGGGTCCCTACTGTGCATCCGTGTGGGTCAGCGCTGGTCTCAGCCACTTTGCTCTGCAAAAACCTGTGCAAACCAAGCCCCAGACTGTGGTTGGGCAGAACACCTGGGCCCAAATGGGCCCCCATGCCCTGGACAGCAGCAATTGCCACCTTTCAGGCTGAGTCCATCCCCTTTATCTGCCCGCATCCTTCACCAGGGTATCTGAGCCCCTTCCCATGGCACATGGGGCGCCCTCTCTGTTAGCCTGTGGGGACGGGAAGCGTTACTCATGGATGCTGCCAGGCAAGAGCTCAATATCTTCCGGGAACCCAGCCGCCACCTGACCCCAGCCTGACTCAGTCAGCCACGGTCGCACAGCTCCCACAGGAGGGGCTCTGCTGAGAGCCATTCTCTGCCCACCAGCCTCCCTGGTGGCTTACTCCTTTCAAGGAAGCAAAGGAGGGTGCGAGCTGTGTTAACACTGGGTCCTTCAGGCCTGGTTTTCCATGGCCAGGCTCCTTCTTGTCTGGGACCAGCCTCTGGCCTGGGGCAGCTTCCAGGGGTCCCTGACCCAGACATCAGGCTGCCGCGGTGTTTCTGGCCTTTTCGATGCAGGTTGACACTGCTGGGGAATTCTGATGCTGGGGCCCTGTTTCCTTCGCTGGGGGCTGCTCTGGCTAGTCTATTCCCAACAAAAGGAGCCCCCCCCCCCCCGCCACCGGCACAGCTATGCTCCCGTCAGCCAGCAGGCAGGGCCCCGGAGCAGAGCCAGGCCCAGGGTGGTAGGGAGCTGGGCCAGGTGCAGGGGACAGTGTGAATAGATACCCTGGTGTTGCTCAGGATGTGGGGGGGGTCCATGCTCTGTAGCTCAGAGGGGTAGCCCCACAGTGTACACTGGGGAGGAGATGGAGCACAGCTGAGGCTGGCCTGGTTCAGGGGATCTCATCCTGCCCCATCCAGCATCTCCCCCCTTCCTTTGCGTCGTTCTTCCCCTCCCTCCATCTTAATGCAGCATTCTCCCCTCCCTTGCCCACCGCATGGCTCCCTCTCCCCCTCCCTGCTGAGGTCTCCAACACACGAAATAAAAAGGGGATTTTAATTACCTTTCAGCAAAAACAACAATTAGAGAAAATAACAGCTTCTGCATGGCCGCCCCTCCATCTCCTCCGTGCTCCCAGGCCATGCCGGCTCTTGGGCCCTGGCCTGCTGGCCCCCCATCTGGCTGTGTGTCTGAGCTGGGCTGTCCCACGGGCCAGGGCCCTTCGCCGGTGCTAGCTGCCCCCCCACGCCGCCTTGAAGGTGAAGGGCCCTGGGGAGTGGGTTCAGCTCGACATTTGCAGCTCAGAGATCTGGAGCGCGGGACTGCTCTGTCGCTATCTTACCCTCCACACCCTCCCCAGCCCTGGGCCTGAGGAGCAGCATGAAAGGCTGGATGTAAGGGTGCCAGCCCCGAGTGGGGGGTGGGAACAAGTGGGAGCCTGCCTGAGTCTGCAGCCACTCAGCGCAAGGGGTGTTGACTCTGGAGCCTACTGATGGCCATTCATGTGATGCTAGGGCCACTTACTGCTGTGCATAACCCACCACCGTTGCTCCCCACTGCCTCCCACCATGCACTGAACTGTGATGTGCATTGGGGGTGCCCCATCCCAAGCATGCTTCCTCCAGTGCCCTGGTGTCAGGGGGCCAGGGGACTGGAGCGCAAGGGGCGTGGGAGGAAAATTTGGTGTGTCCCATTGAAGCTACGTGGCCCAGCCCCTCCATTACCGGTCCCCAGGGGCCGGGGTCACTGGTCTGGGATTGTGGACGGGGCGGGTTGCTGCGGCGATCGGGGGGGGGGCTGCGGCTGGAGCGACCTGTGGAGGGGGCCCTTGGCGGTGCTGAAGCGGAGCAATTTTCCCAGCTGGCTGCATTAGCGCAGGTGGGGGGCTGCGGGAGACAGTAATTGCCAGCGTCTAATGGATGTTGTGATTAAGGTCTATTATGGAGTGCGAGGCAGGAGGGGGTGGGCGTTGATGGGGGGAGTGATCGGCGGCTGCGGTGATGGAAAGAGAGAGCCGGAGGAGACTCCAGGACTCCCCCAGCCCTGCTATAACTGCAGCACCGCCCCCAGCCTCCCTCTCCACAGGCCCAGCCCCACACGGCCCCTACCCCTCCCAAGGACATGCTACAGTCTGTGGGGGAGGCTGAGCCCCTCCACTCGCCTCAGCTCAGCCGAGCACCCCTCCCCATGTCAGGCGCAGCTTCCCTGCTGGGGGGGGGTGGTGCAGAGTGGGGGCACTGAGCCCTGCCGCCCATCCTGGGGTAGAAAGGGGCCCATCAGAATGGAGGGTCACATGCCATGGCAGTGTCAGAACCCAGGAGTCCTGACGCCTTACTGCCTGCTGTAACCACTCCCATGTGCTCCCAGAGCTGGGAAGAGAACCCAGAAGTCCTGGATCCCAGCATCCCTGCTCTAACCACTGGACCCCACAGCCCTCCCCGAGTGCACTATTGCTAACCAGTGCATGGCTCTGCTCCCCCACACTGACCTCTCTCACTCCCTGGGCCGGCTCAGCAGCCCTGCCCCGCTCATGCTGGAAACACCTGGCCAAGCCCTGGATGCTGTGGACCACCGCACCCTGAGGCCATCCTCTGGCTTTCAGGGTGCAGTGGAGGGACAGGGACCCCACTGAGGCCAGCCTGCTGCCTGGCCAGGGAGCTAGAGGCTGGCAGCATGAGGGGGTCTCAGGCCTGCCCCCAGCTTGGCAGACATGGAATGGACTTTGTAGCCCCCCAGACTACTGCCTCCACCACCCCGCCCACCTCCCCCAGGCTCCCTGCTCCCTGCCTCCCCCTGGATCCTGCAGCCTGGCCTTTCTTGGGAGGCTCCTCTGGGCCATTGTTAGTTTTCCTGCCGGCCCCTCTCTTCTCCATCACAGCTGCCCCCCCGGCACTCCTTGTCTCAGAGCAGACCGGCTGTTCTGGGGCTGCAGGGCCTTCCATCTCAGAGTCTCCTCTCTCTCAGCACCTGAATGGGATTGCATTGGGTCGATCTGGCTTCGGCTTGGCCTTTGGGGGCACTGGTGTCATGCTTTGTTGTGGTTGGAAGGGACTGGGGGGCTCTGTCTCATGGCCCCTGCGTTCCCTCACACCTGAATTCGCCCCAAGCCACAGCACCATGCAGCGGAAGAGCGTCTGCCCCGCAGTGCAGGCCAGGGCAGGGACCATTCTGGACCGAACGTTGCACCCATGCCATGCCCATGCCAGGGGCTGGGGGATTGTGTCCGGCCGCAGCCTCCAGCGTGTCGGCAGCACGGCAGGTAATGAATTGTTTACGACCCGACGTCAGCTTTTCAATGAGCTGAAACTTGTCAGATAATAAGTTGTTTATAAGCCATAAATCTGGGGCCCAATAAACCAAAATCGGGTTGTTTAAGTGGGAGCCGGGAGCTGCTGCCCCATTGGGTCGGGCGTGGAGGGTGAGTTGCGAGCTGACGTCCGGTTGGCTAATGGATTGCTGATGCGTCGGGAGCCTGGCTCCCATTGGGCGGTGAGCTGGTGTTGAGTCGTGAGCGCTGGGTCCATTGGGCGAGGGCTTGACGTTGAGTTGTGAGCTGAAGTCTCCTTGGATAATGAATTACTCAGCGAAGTATTTGCTTGGGAGAAGTAAATCTGGTCTGTACATTGTTACCGAGTTGTGATTATATTGTACCATGCTCTGTAAATCTCGGACAGCGCCTTGATCTACGGCACCGAGAGCGGGTTGTAATTGAAACCAAACGCAGGCAGCTCAGTGGCGTCGCGGCAGCAGGGCCGATCAGCTTCCAGCATGCAGCGGGGCTGGGCAGCCTTCCTGACAGCATAGTGGCACTTTGAGACACTCTCCAGAACCAGCTCTGGAATTGCGACTCAGTTTCCCCCTTCCATAATTGTCCCCAAAGCACGCTCTGGCTCTGCCAGACACCTCCCTTCCGAGTCTGTCCTTGGACAAGTTGCTCCCCTGCTTTGTCTCAGTTTGCCCACCTGTGAAATAGGTTTGATACTCTGTGCCATCTCCCAGGCAGGTTAGGGATGAAGAAATTAACGGCAGCAGTCTTCTCACTTTCTGGCTTGCTACGAAAACCGGCCAAACCTCATAGTATGGAGATATCCAGCCTTGGCATGATCACTGGCTACTTTTCTCACGCAGCTGGGATCCCCTTGGGATCTCACTGAGGTGCCATGGCCATTTCTGCAGTACCTGAGTGCCGAGCTCCTCCCTTGGGAGGAATTGCAGGGGTTTCCTTGGCCAAACGCTACCCTTTTATTCAGACAGGAAAGGAGATTCCCGGGAAGGAATGTGCCACAGAGCTGTCCCACTGGCACGATATGCTCCCGCTGTTCTAGTGCCTGGCTCTATAACCATCAATGCAACACAGGTGCAGGCAAGACCACTTGTTGCAACAGTGTATATCTCAGCTCATTCTAGACTGCAGTCTTTACGTTCTAGACCCCAGTCAAGTGGCCTAGCATCCATTACTCCTCCGAGTGCATCTGGCAAATAGCTGGCTGTTGTGGGGTAAGCAGCATAGCTGGAAGACGGGAGGATGTTGTGGGGCGCGATCCTTGTGCTAACCCCTTACCCAAGAGCAGGGGAGGAAAAATCTCAGCTAACCAAGGAACAGCGGCATCACAAGAGGCGATGACCAGATGTAGCACTTGCGCACGCAGTTCGTTGCTGGGACGTCCCTACAGGCCCCGGCTGTTGGCTCCTCTACTCTGTCACTCTCGTTTTCGCACAAAGAGCAATTAGTGGCCTCCGATGTAATTAGCTAATGATCCCTTCTTCGCTCAAGCAGCCTGATGCAGGAGGAGAGCAGGCTGCATGGCTGAATCGCCTCCTGACCTCTCCAAACTCCGCCCTCCAGTCACCCGCCTGATTCCCGTTGGGCTGAGTTTTTTTGTGACTCCGCCAGCTTGCAGCCCATGGCCGCCCCTTCCTGGTCCCCAGGATGTGCTCAAATCTGCCCCACGGGGAGCGGTCCAGGACCCCTGGCAGGTGGACAGACAGAAGTGAGCTCCCAGTTCCTCAGGCTTTGGAAACCAGCACACCATGGTGGAGGGTGACCCAGAGCCAGGACAGCCGGGGCACTGGCCTGTGATTGGCAAGTGCTCGGGGCAGCGATACAGAAAGTTAAAAATCAGAGGGGGTTGGGGCGTACTGCCCCGGCACCCACAGAAGGGCAGTTCCGTGCGACGTCTCAGGAGCAGATGGGCTGGGGGATTCTCAGATCGTTTGAGGGCAGGCTGGGGTCCTGCTGTGGGAGCACTGAGCCCCATAGCCAGCTGGGGAAGCAAGGAGGGAGGGATGGGAAGAAGGCCCAACGAATGATCCAGATTTTAAAGGAAAATAAACCCTGAACTCAGCATGGGTAGAGACCTGATGCTCCTCCTGCAGATCCCTGAGGAAACTGAGGCCCAGGGACTGGCCTAGGGTCGCGCAGGGCATCAGTGGCAGAGTTGGGAAGGAGCCATGGGGCCTGACTCCCAGTCCCTTCCCCCGCTCCAGCCTATTGCATGGATGTGGGGCTAGGTCTCTCCCAGTCTTATGAACTGCAGGCAGTGGTGCTGGGCACTTCTCCGGAGGGGCAGCTGGGCCAGCTCGCGTTGCCTCTGCATTGATCCAGATTGGGCCCCCTCCACCTTGATTGCAAAGGGGGAGCTGAAGGATAAAAATGCCTTCCCCAATCGATCAACGCTGCTTTTATCAGGCACCCAGCACCAGCTCTCCGCAGTGATTGGCAGGCCCCAGCGTGCTGAGCCATCGCATTCCCCTCACGTCCTCCAGTGCTGCAGGCTCACCGCTGTCCTTCGCCTGCTGCCAGAGGGGAGCAGGTGGCTGTGGGGGACGGAGGTGGTGCCCATCACACAGGGCGAGCGGAAGGGCCATGTTGGGTGCCCTGAGCAGGGACCGCTCCTGCCCAGCTGACTGCAGAACAGCCTGGGTGCCGGCACCTCCTGGGTGTCCTAAGCCGCTGGGTCTGTCTGGCTCCACGCTACAGGAGAACAGAGCTCCCCCCAGCTCCAGGAGGGTGTCCCAGGGGCAACATAGGCACCGACGGGGTGGAGGGGAGCAGCCCAGACAGAGCAGGGTCTAGAACCTGAGACCTTCAGCTCCCAAACCAGGCTGCTCCCCGTGGGCTCAGGGAGCGTCCCAGGGAGCAGCTGGGCGGGGAGCTGGTTCTCAGACACCACAGCGCTTTGTCTTTACATGGCCCCAGCCCGGTTGCCATCTGGGGAGACTTTGATGGGCCAGTGAGATGGGCCCTGCTTAAGAAGTGGGAGGGGGCGGTTTAACCCACCACCCCCGCAGGAGCCTGCTTGTCCCCTGCCAGCATCCAAAGAATTAATGTGGCAGTCAGGCGCTGCTGGGGGGGGGGGAGCCTTTACGAGGATCGATTCCCCACTTAGCGCAATCTCGCTTTATTATTCACCTTTTTTTCCCTTTAGAGCAGAAACAGCCCCCCGCCCCCACCTGCCTTTGTCTCTGGTTTGCAGGGTTGTTGCTAAGGGCGGGGAGTTAGGAGCTTCATTATGAGGCTAGCCTTCCCTAAATCTTCCCCTGCAATATAGCTAAGACAGCGGGTTCAATGAGCACTGGTTAATTAAGCCAGCCACAGCCCCCGCCCCCCCAAGCTGAGGCCTGGCTGCCGGCACGGCTACTCCTGTCTTTTAATAACGGGCACAGTTGGAAAAGTCGGCACACTGAGATCCCCGCTCTGCCCACCGGCAGGGTTTAATCCCAGCTCCGAGCCCCCCGCAGCTCCCTGGTTTGAAATGAAAACACCTCGATAAAGCAGCCCCCTGAAGCTCTTGGGACCCCCCACCCACTGCAGTTCTGAAGAACCAGTGAGGGGATCTTCCCCATGGATGGGGAGACAGCCAGGGCATTGGCTGGGCTCAGGGCCGTGCCTAACGTGGGAGGCAGCCAGCGGCTCCCAGCTGGCCTGTTTTCCCCAGCCGGAGGGCTGAGCTGGGGTCGGTTGGTGTTACAGAGCACCAGCCCATCCCGCAGGCTCCGAGTCCCGATGCTCCTGAGGCCGGGGCAGCGTGGCTTTATCTCCACTCATGGGGTCAGCCGCGCTGGGTCCTGTTCACCCCTTGTGGGGAATGTCACTTGGCCCAGCAGCCTCTCAAGTCCCCCAATCACTTAGAACCAGCCCCATCCGCGGGGACATCCCAGTGGCCACTAAGGTACCATCTGAGCCCTCTTCCCACCCCCACCAACTAGCCCCTGGTTCACAGACAGCCCCTGCACTGAGGGTCCATCTCGGTTCTCCTCCACAGGCCCATGTTCCAGTACTTCACCTGGCACACCTGCTTGCTGGGCATCCTGGGCTGTGGCATTATGATGTTCCTCATCAGCCCCATCTACGCCTCGGCCAGCTGCGCCTTCCTGCTGCTGCTTCTGCTGGCCCTGCACTACCTGTCGCCCAGTAGCGGCTGGGGCTACATCAGCCAAGCCCTCATCTTCCACCAGGTAAGCGCCCTGCCTGCCGCTTAGCAGGGCCCTGCCCCCTCCCAGCTGCCTCCTTCCCTGCCCCGGCTGGGGATCGGGGCAGTTCGCTCCCTAGCCACCTTCCCCTTCGACCTTTGGGGTCCTGTCTTCTCTGCTCATTCGGCCCAGCGTCCGATGCCTGGCCCCCTTCCCCAGCGCTGGGCTCTCGTTTCGAGCATCCTCCCCAGCCCTGGTGGGGTAGGTGCCTTGCCTGCCTGGCCTGGCCATTTGGCGTCCTTGAATCAGAACTTCAGATGCCTGGTAAAACATAAGAACATAACATAAGAAAGGCCGTACTGGGTCAGACCAGAGGTCCATCTAGCCCAGTATCTGTCTACCGACAGTGGCCAGTGCCAGGTGCCCGAGGGAGTGAACCCAACAGGCAATGATCAAGTGATCACTCTCCTACCATCCGTCTCCATCCTCTGATAAGCAGAGGCTAGGGACACTATTCTTAACCCCTTTCTGGCTAATAGCCATTTATGGACTTAGCCCCCATGAACTTATCCAGTTCCCTTTTAAATATTGTTATAGTCCCAGCCTTCACAACCTCCTCAGGTAAGGAGTTCCACAAGTTGACTGTGCGTTGTGTGAAGAAGAACTTCCTTTTATTTGTTTTGAACCTGCTATCTATCAGTTTCATTTGGTGACCCCTGGTTCTTGTATTATGGGAGTATTTAAACAACTTTTCCTTGTCCACTTTTTCCACATCAGTCATAATTTTATATACTTCTATCATGTCCCCCCTCAGTCTCCTCTTTTCCAAGCTGAAGAGGCCCAGCCTTTTCAATCGTTCCTCATACGAGGCACTCTCCAAACCCCTAATCATTTTAGTTGCCCTTTTCTGAACCTTATCTAGTGCTAGAATATCTTTTTTGAGATGAGGAGACCACATCTGTACACAGTATTCGAGATGTGGGCGTACCATGGATTTATATAAGGGCAATAATACATTTGCAGTCTTATTTTCTATCCCCTTTTTAATGATCCCTAACATCCTGTTTGCTTTTTTGACCGCCTCTGCACACTGTACGGACATCTTCAGAGAACTATCCACAATGACTCCAAGATCTTTTTCTTGACTCATTGTAGCCAAATTAGCCCCCGTCATATTATAGGTATAGTTGGGGTTATTTTTTCCAATGTGCATTACTTTACACTTATCCACATTAAATTTCATTTGCCATTTGGATGCCCAATCACTTAGTTTTGTGAGATCTTTTTGAAGTTCTTCACAATCTGCTTTGGTCTTGACTATCTTGAGTAGTTTAGTATCGTCTGCAAACTTAGCTACCTCACTATTTACCCCTTTCTCCAGATCATTTATGAATAAATTGAATAGGACTGGTCCTAGGACCGACCCTTGGGGAACACCACTAGCTACCCTTTTCCAATCTGAGAATTTACCATTTACTCCTACCCTTTGTTCCCTGTCTTTTAACCAGTTCTCAATCCATGAAAGGACCTTCCCTTTTATCCCATGACAACTTAACTTACGTAACAGCCTTTGGTGAGGGACCTTGTCAAATGCTTTCTGGAAATCTAAGTACACTATGTCCACTGGATCCCCCCTGTCCACATGTTTGTTAACCCCTTCAAAGAACTCTAATAGATTAGTAAGACACGATTTCCCCTTACAGAAACCATGTTGGCTATTGCTCAACAGTTTATGTTTTTCTATGTGACTGACAATTTTATTCTTAACTATTGTTTCAACTAATTTGCCCGGTACCGACGTTAGACTTACCGGTCTGTAATTGCTGGGATCCCCTCTAGGGCCCTTTTTAAATATTGGCGTTACATTAGCCGACTTCCAGTCTTTGGGTACCGAAGCCATTTTAAGGGACAGGTTACAAATCTTAGTTAACAGTTCCGCGACTTCACATTTGAGTTCTTTCAGAACTCTTGGGTGAATGCCATCTGGTCCCGGTGACTTGTTAATGTTGAGTTTATCAATTAATTCCAAAACTTCCTCTAGTGACACTTCAATCTGTGACAGTTCCTCAGATCTGTCACCTACAAAAGCCGGCTCAGGTTTGGGAATCTCACTAACATCTTCAGCCGTAAAAACCGAAGCAAAGAATCCATTTAGTTTCTCTGCAATGACTCTATCATCTTTAAGCGCTCCTTTTGTATTATCATCATCAAGGGGCCCGACTGGTTGTTTGGCAGGCTTCCTGCTTCTGATATACTTAAAAAACAATTTGTTATTACCTTTGGAGTTTTTGGCTAGCCGTTCTTCAAACTCCTCTTTGGCTCTTCTTATTACACTCTTGCACTTAAGCTGGCACTGTTTGTGCACCTTTCTGTTTGCCTCACTAGGATTTGACTTCCACTTTTTAAAGGAAGTCTTTTTACCTCTCAGTGCTTCTTTTACATGGTTGGTGAGCCATGGTGGCTCTTTTTTGGTTTTTTTACAGTGTTTCTTAATTTGGGGTATACAGTGAAGTTGGGCCTCTATTATGGTGTCTTTAAAAAGCGCCCATGCAGTTTTCAGAGATTTCACTTTAGTCACTCTACCTTTTAGCTTTTGTTTAACTATCCCCCTCATTTTTGTATAGTTCCCCCTTTTGAAATTAAATGCCACAGTGTTGGGCTGTTGAGGTGTTCTTCCCCCCACAGGGATGGTGAATGCTATTGTATTATGGTCACTAGTTCCAAGCGGTCCTGCTACAGTTACCTCTCGGACCAGCTCCTGCGCTCCACTCAGGATTAAATCTAGAGTTGCCTCTCCCCTTGTGGGTTCCCATACCAGCTGCTCCATGAAGCAGTCATTCAAAGTATCGAGAAATTTTATCTCTGCAATATGTCCTGAAGTGAAATGTTCCCAGTCAATATGGGGATAGTTGAAATCCCCCACCATTATTGGGTTTTTAAATTTGATAACCTCCCTAATTTCCCTTAGCATTTCATCATCGCTCTTACTATCCTGGTCAGGTGGCCGATAGTAGATCCCTAATGTTATATTGTCATGGAAGCATGAGATTTCTATCCATAGCGGGATCTCCGGATCACGTGGCTGCGGCTCCTCTGAGCAGGTGTTGCCATCCCGCTGGGCACCATGACTGGAGCCTGGGGGGTGAGAGAGGGTTCCTCTGACAGGCACCGCTGTAAATTCGGGGTGACCCCAGAGATAGTGCAGCTCATCCGGTTCCTGCCCAGCGGGGTCTGGCTGGCCGTCTTCAATGGCAGATGGCGTCCTAGCGACGGGCACCGTCCTAGCTGTGGGTACCACGGTGGGACCCGCAACCAGAGGTTGATCCTGCTCTGACATGACTCCTCGGGCCTCGGTGGTGTCACTCCAGACTGACACTGGTGCGAGATCAGTGGCCAGGGTGCCAGGGGGTGAGGGAGCTGGCTGGGCCGGGTGTCAATGGGTCAGGAAGGGGACTTTGGCTCAGAGCCTCAATGGTATTTAGGCTCCTCATTTCCATTGAAATCAAGGTCATTAGGCACCCACATCACTTGGCGTGGCTGGGCTCGGCCATTGGTGTTGATGTGGCCCTGACCTGGGGAGTAAATCATGCCCCACCGGGAGGAAGGGGGAGCATAGGAAAAGCCGCTGAGGTTCGTTGGGGATTTTGGGGGGTGACCCCGCTGACAGTCCCTGCTTGGTCCTGGCCAGAGCAGTGCCTGCCTGCCTCCCCCTGGCATGGAGGGACCCAGAGGGCTGGGCCTGGGCCCCACACCTGCAGCACGTGGCATGAGCCCCGCCCCAGCTGTGGGAGTGTCCAGGAGGTTGGGGCGGGAGGAATGGGGGGAGTGAAATAGGGGTGGGGCTGAGGCAAGGCACCTGACCTCCCCTCCCTGGGCGAGTGTGCATGTGTTTCATCCCAAAATGCCAATGGTCCCGGGGCCCCGTGAGCCCCAGCTGTTGGGTGGCCCCTTGGAGCAGCCCTACGCTGTGCTGGACCCTCAGGGGGCTGCACTCTTCCTCTTGGGCAGGCCTCCCAGCCCCCCTCGATGGGACCACTGGGTCTCCAGCCCACCTGCTTCACGCCATATGCCCGTCCAGCCAGGCCGGCTACACCCACTCCTAGCAGACTTGTCCATCCTACAGGGGTTACAGCCCCTCTCTCAGTGTTTGCAGTGTCACTCGGGAAGCCTTGTCCAAGCAGCCAGGTGTGGATACAGCCCAGGGATCCCTTAGGTGACTGTACACACCTGCAGGTCAGAGCAGTGTTCTGGTTAGCCAGAGCCCAGCCCAGCTGTAATGGGCTCTGTGGTCAGACTTTCTCTGTCTCTGATCTGTGGTCAGTTCCCAGGTGAGAGGCTGGCTCCTGCCAACTGTGACTGCTCACCCCACACCTTCCCCTTTTTTGTTCTCCGGGGGGTGGGAGGATTTTGCTTTGCTTCTTTGCTGAGAGATGGGGAAATCCATCTCCCTCTGATCCATTGCCAGCTGTCAGCGTCCTGGTGACTGGATGTGCCACTGTCTTTTCAGATGTTCCACTGAAACAGGCTCAGCCTTGGCCAGGCCTTTTCAAGAATCTGTTCAGGCTCAGCCGGGCAACATTCAAACCCAGGTCGCTTAGCCTGCCCTAAGAGCAAACAGTCGTCCCACCCCATAAAATGCAACATTCAAACCGAGGCCCACATAGACACATTACAGAAAATCACTTTGTCACACGGACCATCTGGAGTCAGGCCTGCAAGGGCCTTGCCTCTGAAATGCAGCCACCTCTGGGGTGGAACATGCAACTGATTAAGGCACTGCAGTGCCTTCAGAGGCAGACTGAGGATGAGTGGTGCTCAGGGGTGCATGAAATCCAGCTGTGCTCCCTGGGGCTGCCCAGCTGTTCAGCACCCTCCCTGGGACCCCCATGAGGAGACCAAACCCAGACATCCTGCAACACTGAAGAGTTTTCTCTCTGAACCTCTCATTCCTTCCGCGCCAGGGGCTTGGCCGGTGCCCCAGCCAGGCTGCGTGCAGGGAAAATAATCAGCTTATGTTGCATGTCGGGTAGTAACATTTCTTCCCTGCACGACGTTACCCGTGGACGGTGATCGAACGTGCTTGTCCTCTGTAGTGGAAGACAAATGCCAACGGCAGAATATATAACCAGGTTAACATGTACCGCGCCAGGGCACAGCTCTCTGTCTGCCACACACTTGTGGGCTGAAAGAAAGGTCTGGGCGCTCGATTGGAAGAAAGGAAGGTGGCCAGACCAGCCAGGGCCAGGCAGGTGCAATGTTCATAGACGCACAGGGTCAGATCCTTGGCTGGCATAACTCCACAGAGCTACATTGCACATGGGGGAGCTGCTCCAGTTTACCCCACCTGAGGATCTGGACCAAGCACACCAGAAGGGCCTTGTTGGACCCCCGATCCCAGCCCCTATCTGGGGGCTCAGATAGGATCGGGTCCTATGACCTGCATTGTTTGGGGAGGCCTCCTGGGCATTTTGCGGAGAGGCCCTGCTGGTTTGGTGGCACTGGGTGCTAGGTGCTGTTTGCACACAGGAAGAAGCAACTTCTCCTGCCCTCCCCCAGAGCTAGTGCCAGCTGTGGGGACTGGGCCCTGAGTGGCAGGACCCTGCCAGCAGGTCAGTGCTTGGCCAGACTCTACCAGGGAGGCTCGCCCAGCCCCCCTTTGGAACTGGGTTCCAGTGGGAGTTAGGCTCCGCAGCCCCTTTCAGGGGGTCTCACCACACTCTCACCATCCTGGCACAGGGCAGCTGTTGCCCCACAGGAGTGGCATAGGCCCCCCCCCAACCCACCAAGCCCTACCCAGCTTCCCTGCCCCTCCCCACACTGGTTAGTGCTGGCCCCCTTGGGCGATACCACGGCTTTCTTCCGACAGGCTCCACTGGCAGAGCTGAACGGGGCCCCATCCCATGAGCCCTAGGGCAGCTGTGGGGTGGCTGACGAACTGGTGTTAAATCTGGACAAGGTGCCATCCATGCACTGATCCCCTCTGCTCTGCTAGGTCAGGAAGTACCTGCTCATGCTGGACGTGCGAAAGGAACACGTCAAGTTCTGGCGCCCCCAGATGCTGCTGGTGGTACAGAACCCCCGGTCCAGCGTCCAGCTGATCAGCTTCGTCAATGACCTGAAGAAGAGCGGCCTGTATGTGCTGGGCCACGTGGAGCTGGATGAGTTAGGTGAGAGTCCAGGCAGGAGCCAGGGCCCCCCCGATTCCCACAGGAGGGGCTGGCCGGTCGGGCCACCATGGCCAGGACAGCCCTAGGGGAGCCCTGCTCAGACGCTCATTGATGGGCGTCTCCTGAGCGTCAGTTCAGACACACACCCACAAGGCTGAGCCATGAGGGGCCCTGTCCCCATGTGGGGACGGAGAGCCAGGCGGGTCTCAGGCTGGGGCCCTCGGTGGCAGCCATTGGGAAGTCCCCCCTGCCTACAGCACCCACACGCCACGGAGCCACGAGCGGGGCATGGGTGACAAAGGTTCCCCCGGCGTGAGTCAGCAGGCGGGTGCAATGGAGAAGCAGGGAGACCCCTGCCCAGGGATACCAGCTGTAGACAGCGTGGTGCCTCTGCCACATAGGGATGGTGACCTAGCGCCCTTGGGCAGAGGAATGGGGGGCTCGCTGCACCACTGCGGGCTGAGGCAGCACAGGTTTGGGGAAGAACATGGTGTCCAGCCAAAGGACAGGGCTAGCAGACAGCGCTCGGCGGCGGGGGGGGGGTATTTGGGGGGGGGCTGGGAGCAGCCACTCCCTCGGAGTCACACTGGGGTGACTGCTCCAGGAGCCGAGCTCCCACCAGGTGTGCGGCCTGGGGCCAGCTGCTTAGGGAGGGGCTGTGATCAGCACCAGCCCCCATGATGCAGCGCACAGCGCTCACGCGGCCCCTTCTCGTCCCCCCAGACTACCTGCCCTCTGACCCCCTGCAGAGCCAGGCTGACTCCTGGCTCCTGCTGGTCGACCGGCTGAACATCAAAGCCTTTGTGAACCTCACGCTGGCTGACTCGGTGAGACACGGCGTCCAGCAGCTGCTCTTCATCTCTGGCCTGGGTGAGTCCCTCGCTGCAGAGAGCAATTCACTGATGGCTGAGCGCACAAACCCGTGCCGGGCACGCTGCGGGAAAGGCCCCACGGCCCAGCCCACCAGTTACTAGCTACCCCTGGCGCAGGGAGCCGCGGGCGCCTGGGCCTGCCTGTATCCCTCCCTGCCCCACATGTATCCCTGTGCCCCGTCTTTAGCTGGGGAGGGTGCACTGTGAGCGTGACAGGGCGTCTCATGCGCGTGCGGGTGTTGCATTCACCGCGGCGCCCCAGCAAGGCGTGGGAGCCAGTAGCAGCAGAGAGCTGTGGCAGGACGTGGCTTCGCTCCCCCTGGAGCCCAGCTGGTGCCTCCCCGCTTCTTGCTGTGGGAACTGGAGCCGGGCAGCCCTCCCCTGGGCCTGCTGCCCCCCTGCTTCTCACTGTGCATGCTGCTCAGCAAGTCCCTTTGAGACAGACTGGGTGGGAGACTGGTGCAATCTCAGGGCAACGTGCCCTCTGTCAGCCCCTGCGGGCACTCAGCCAGCGCCAGCACACAGACAAGCTATTAGCCGACTGGACCCGGCCCAGGCAGTCTGAGAGAAGACCTGGGCAGCCCAGAGCCCCACGCCCTGTCCCGCTGACCTCTCTGTGTCCCTGCTCAGATGTGCTCCCACCCACCTTCCACCCCATTCCCCAGGGCGCTGTTCTCCAGCTGGGCAGACACAGCTTGGCTTCCTGTCCAGTGGGGCCGGCCATGGCTGTCACTCGCTAGACACCAAAGTCCCAGTGACGGAATTTACCATTGTCTTCTCAGACGCTCCGCTGATACGGGGCCCAGCCGCTAGACCAGTGGTTTTCAAACTTAGGGTCGGGACCCAGTACTGGATCATAGCACCCCCCTGTTGCTACCACCAAAACACTGGAATCCATTGCTCAAAGATGTAATTGTTGGGTCGTGGGCATCAATGATTTTTTTTCAACTGGCTCCCGAGGAAAAAAGTTTCCAAACCATTTCCCCAGACATCCAGGAACCACTTGCCCCTGAGTCTCCGAGTCTCTGCAGAAAGCAAACAGCCCTTTCTACCCTGAAGCACAAGAGGGAAACTGAGGCAAACCCACTTCATAACCGTCTTTCAGAAAATCCCCAGCACATCTCACGAGGCCCCCAGGCAACACTGTTCAGTGCTCCCTGGCAAAGTGAGGAGGCAATGAATCCCACATGCCAGGCAGCCAGTCAGCTAGGCGGGCAGAGGGAGCCACACCCCCTAGGCTCTGCCCCCAAGCCTCCCATGGCACAGATACTCCAGCCCCGTGCGTGCAGGCTGGGTTGGGACTGCTGGGTGGTACCAGACCGGTTGGCTGATGCTGACTTTGTGCCGCAGGGGGCATGAGGCCCAACACCATCGTGTTGGGTTTCTACGACAACGCGGCACCGCAGGACGGGCTGGCCCAGCACCCAGCCTTCGAGGGCAGCGAGGAGGCGATGCAGCTGAACTTCCCACCGGTGCGGGAGGCAGCGTCCCCCAAGCGGCTCTCGGCCCAGGAGTACGTGGCCGTGGTGGCTGACGCGGTGAAGATGCTGCGGAACGTGCTGCTGGCTCGCTCCTTCGAGCACTTTGACAAGGCGCAGGCCTTCGGGAGCTCGGCCGGCTCCGGGCCCTTCATCGACGTCTGGCCCATCAACCTGCTGCGCCCTGACAGCGCCCGCTACGCCGACACCTGCAGCCTCTTCCTGCTGCAGATGGCCTGCGTCCTCAGCATGGTGCGCTCCTGGGGCCGGGCCCGGCTTCGTCTCTTCCTGTGCGTGGAGACCGGGGCCAGGACCCGCGGGCAGGAGGACAAGCTGCGCCAGCTGCTAAAGGAGCTGCGCATCCAGGCCGCCGTCCACATGGTGCCCTGGGACGCCGTGGTGGCCTTGCACTGGCAGAAGCAGCAGGAAAAGCGGGCCATGCCGGAGGAGGCCGCGATGAACTTCCCCGGCAACGCCACCTGCATCTCCGACGAGTACCTGAAGGCAGCCAACCAGCTGATCCTGGAGCAGAGCCCCAGCCCTGCCATCCGCTTCCTCTACCTGCCCCGGCCCCCGGCCGACACCAGCCTCTACGCCAGCTACCTGCGCCAGCTGGAGATGCTGACCCAGGACCTGGGCCCCACCTTGCTGGTTCACGGAGTCAGTGCCGTCACCAGCACTGAGCTGTAGCCTGGCTTGGCGCAGAGAGGGGGCTGTGGGCGCTTGGCTCGGCTCGGCCCCTCACCCGCAAACTCCCAGCACACCCCCGACTCTCAGCACTCCCCAGTTCTGCCAGCTGGGAACCCTTCCCTGGCCTATCCCAGCCCTGGCTGGCTGGTGAGTAGCTGGATAACTGCTCCGCATGTTCCCAGCCACCAGTCCGCTCCTCGCCCAGGCTCCGTGCGCCTAGGGCCGCAGCCCCACTGGTGCCGAGTGGGGCCAAGGCGCTGGGAATCCCGACACACACATGGCAGTTGCTCGGCGGGACGACCAGTAGAGTGCCCAGGAGGGGGATTCCCGACACTGAGGTTCTTGTCTCAGTGCCCTCCGTGAGTGAGTCACTGAATCGCTCTGTGCCTGAGCTGGAGAACACGTCCCTCCCCGAGATGCTCGCACACGGAGACTCTGGCCGGCTCCGCTGGTGGACAGCCCGTTCTCATGAAGCACCCTGGAGTCTGCACGTTTCCAGGCAGCCGGCGGGCTGGGTCTAGGGGTGTGTGGGGTGGAACGAGGGCCTCGCAGGTGCAGTGGCCCCAGTCCCAGCCCCACATGGGCGATGGGCAGGGACCACGCCCTGGCGCTTCTTTTGCACTGAAACGTAGGATGGGACAGAAATAAACATGCCGTGGGAGGCTACAGGCAGAGCCCTGCTCTGGGTTCTTGGGTGTCTCAGTTTGATGTTTCCCCCACCTCTCCAGCTGTCATCCACATGAGTCTGCTGGGTGCTCCAGGGAATTGTGGGGCAGGCCAGGCTGGGTGCTGCGTCTGCTGAAGTAGCTGGCAGGGAGCCGGTTGGCGCCACTGCTGGTTAGGTTCCAGAGTGAACACCCCTTTGCACAAACACGGAGTCTGAGCGCTGCAAGGGGCCTGGTCCCCTTCCCCCATCCTCCCAGCCATGGTGCCTCCCCCCCACCCCCGCAGTGTTTGCTTTAGGCTGGAGCCTGCCCCCATCCCGGGGGGGGGTTCTGGCCCTCTCACTCTGCTGCGGCCTCTCATCTGCCCCCAGCCCTCTTCACCATGTTGCTTAGTCCTTCTCCTGGTGCCCCCGTCCCAGCTGGCCCCAGGGGCTCCATGGAGCCAGGCTTCCTGTGTGCTGCTGGTTAGAACTGAATCCTGCTGGGGCCAGAGCAGGACCCCCAGTGGGCAGGTCCTGGCCCCAGAGGAGGGGGGGCTCTAAACAAGCTGTCGGGGGCTCTACCACCAGGGGGAGCCAGGCTCGGGTCTCCTTCTCCGCCTGGATCCCAACAGCGTCTGCCAGGGCAGAGGAGCAGCCCTGCTCTACCCAGACCATTGCTGGCTCCAGGGAGATAATCCATCAGGCGCAGGGCAATGATCTCTGCCCACCCCTCCCGTTTGCTGCAGGCCCCTCAGGACAGGAGCATTAGAAAGGGCTGGAAGGGGAATAATGAAGCAGCTTTGGGGGTGATCTGGTGAGGCTACCTCTGGTGTAGTGTGTCCGGTTTTGGGACCCCCACTACAGGAAGGATGTGGAGAAATTGGCGAGTCCAGCGAAGGGCAATGAAAATGATTAGGGGGCTGGGGCACGTGACTTCTGAGGAGAGGCTGAGGGAAGGGGGCTTGTTTCGTCTGCAGAAGAGACTAACGAGGTAGGATTTGCTAGTGGCCTTCAAGGGGCAGACTGGGCGAAAAGACACTGGCAGCCTGGGTGGAGGAGCGGCACGTGTTAGCATCCCACTGCTGAGAGATGATGTGGCAGGGGGGGTCTTGGCCGTGAGACGCAGCGGTATGTTCTCGATTTGGGGGGAGCTGGTGGGGGGTGAAAAGAGCCGTGTGATGGGCACAGCGCTGCAGCTGCATTCCCAAAGGCGAGGAGCGGGGTGAGATGGCAAACCCCAGTAATGGGCCTGGGTGCTAGGCAGGGTGTGGTGGGTCCCCTGTATCAAGGAAAGTAGAGGAGGGCTTAGGTGTGGAGAATAGGAGCCACACCATGCTTGGGCTGGTGGCCAGCCAGCCACGAGGCCATGTCAGCGATGGGCCGAGGTCTTAGGGCAGACAGAAGGGGCCAGGTCTGGAGGAATAGACAGGTAGGTCTGGGAGCCCCTGGTGCAGTGATGGAAGATGACTGCATTTGTGGAGCTTGCCCCACCCTGTGGCATAGAGGGCGTACCAAGGCCAGTGTCCCGTGACTCCTGCCAAGGGTGCTGTGCCAGACAGACTCTCAGATGCAGAGAGTTTGGAGGAGACCCGGTGGAGCCCAGTCACTGGAGCGCAGAGTTGGAAGAGGCATGTGTGTGTGCTGGAGCCTCACAGAAATTGTGCTCTGGGCCCCTCTTCTCCTTGTGGATCAGGACCCTGC
This sequence comes from Pelusios castaneus, assembly GCA_007922175.1. Lineage (NCBI taxonomy): Eukaryota > Metazoa > Chordata > Testudines > Pelomedusidae > Pelusios > Pelusios castaneus. The sequence continues at coordinate 4,030,611 of ML685900.1, read as the reverse complement.
CACGGTGGAGTCTGCCCCAGTCCACCTGGGTCTCCATACACCAGTGCAGCCAGCCCCAAATCCAGCCTCAGAGGGTCTGATCCCTATGGGATCCCATGCTGGATTCTCAGAGGAGTCGTGCTCTGGACTCCGTTCGGCACAGCTAGACAGGATGAAAGTCTTTGGGAGGTGTCTGCCACCCCGGGCTCGCCCCACACCTGCCAAGTCATCTTCCTCTGACCCTGAAGGGGCCAGCACTCCTGCTCTTGTGGGGTCCCAAAGGGCCATACACCCCACCTCCACAGACAGAGCAATTACCAGCCAGTGCTGGATTCAGAAGGGTTTATTGGGTCACAGAGTGGAAAGATTTTGTTACAGACTAATTAGAAGGAACAGCAGCCACCCACAGGTGACCCCTATTCCCAGGGCTTCCTCCCTGCCAGCCCCGCATGATCCCTTAGTCTTTAAAAGTGCCACAGGACTCTGTCTGTTTCACTGCAAGAGACTAACACGGCTCCCCCTTTGGAACTTTCTTTCGCTCCCAGACCTTCGGTTTGGCTCCTTCCCTGGGCTGGATGGCCACTCCCCTGATCTTCACCCGCCCCAACCTGTTACAGCTGGCTGGGGCCAAGGCTGAGGGTCCTAGCCAGGTCTGCCTACATGTGGCTGGGTAAGCATTGGGAGGGCATCACGCAGCGGCTGGGGTGGATCTTGTTGGAGATGTGGGTAGATGGATTATAATCTGATAATAAGGAGGCAGCGAAGGCTCAGCCCCATGCAGCAGGGCAAAGCCAGACAAACAGGTTTTCCTAACACTAAAACAACCCACGATCCGTCACTGTGACTCATAGACTCTCAGGTCAGAAGGGACCAGTACGATCGTCTAGCAGCTAGTCTGACCTCCTGCAAAATGCAGGCCTCAAAACCTCACCCGCCCACTTCAGCAATAGGCCACCAACCTATGACTGAGTTATTCACCTCCTTAAATCAGGATTTAGGGACTTTAAGATACAGAGAATTCACCGGTAGGTGAGCCATGCCCTGTGCTACAGAGGAAGGCAAAAACCCCCAGAGCCCAGGCCAATCTGCCCTGGGGGGAAATTCCTTCCCGACCCCAAATATGGCGATCAGATCAGTGACTGAACCTAAGGAAACCCAGGACACCACAGATCTTGCAATGGGAGCGGGGCAGAAGAGGCCTGGTCCATGGACGGGTCACTAGCGCTGGTGCCCTGTGATGTGCACGTCAAAGACAGGGTGAGCTGAGGGGCAGACAGGTGGGCCTCTGGGGAGAGAAGAGCTGGAGGGGGCAGCTGAGTCACCAAAGTGGGGCAGGAACGGGCGAGGAGTCACCCTGTGGGGCAGAGGGGAGTGGGTAGCAGCAGCGATGAAGGGCTGGGAGGGAGGCGGGTTTGGGGGGGATGAGGAAGATGCAGATGAGGTTTTGGGGGGCTGGGGGCTATGCAAGAGGAACAAGTGCTGTGCCCCACAAAGGTGGGACAGTGTTGCCCGCTTGGGGCTCAGGGGAAACAGCTCGGACCATGCGCCCAGGGCCAGGATGATGACAGAGACAGGGACGGAGACGCTCCATCAGAGCCCCCACCACCATTGCAGGGCCTTTAGCCCCCCTTTCTACCCTCCATCGCCAACCACTCTGTTGGACCCCCCCCCATCACCACCCTGCCCTCCCCCCGGGGGGAGAGGGGGCAGCTGGAGAGTCTATGGGGCAGGTGGTGAGGCAGGGCTAGATTTAGCTGTTCCCACCCACTAAGCATAGCCTCCCCATGCGTTGGCTTTGTCAATCACGCAGGCAGGAGTCAGCGCCGGCAGCCGCCGGAGCTGGGCCTGGCCCTGTGGCCGGTGAAGGGCCCCACCTGGGATTCCCCCCCACATCCGAGGCCTGCGTGGTTCCGGGCCACCAAGCAAGGCGGCAGCTTGAACACCGGCCATTTCCCCTCCGCCTGACAACGGCCGTTTCCCTCCCTCACCGGGAGCTATTGATTAGCGGGAGGGAGAGGAAATTGCCTGGGTGACGGCAGATAAATATATTAGCTGCCTGCCACGCCGGGCTGGGCTGCGCAGGCTGAAAGATGATGGATTGCTTCCTATTAGCCCCAGAGCAGGTGGGGAATTGCAGAGGGTTGGCCGGCGGGGGAGGCAGACAATTGCGATGCTGGTCACGGGTGCCGGCGCCAATTACGGCCCAGCTGGGGGAGATGGCCAGGGCCTGATGTGAGTCAGTCGTCCCATCTCTCTGGGGTGCCCAGGGTGGTGGCTGGAGGGGGGCAGCAGTTGGGAGAACCCAGGCGTCGGGGTTGTCTGAGACCGGGGGCAGGCCAGGCTGCTGCTCAGGTGCCCATACATCTGCAGGCGTGCGGCATTTGGAAAGATGCCAGCAAGAATCAACCCTGCTGGCTCCAGCCTCATGCCCGCTGGCCCAGCCGGGAACCACGAGGTGGAAGGAGCGAGTCTCCCCATCCCAGACCCCTCCTGGCTGCTCCCCCTGAATTCTGCGCCCCCCCTTCCCAGGCATGTGCATGTGAGCCGCTACTGCCAGGGGACCAGGATGGCATTTCTCATCGCCAGCCACCTCTGCCGGGTGGCATCTCTGGATAACTCAGCCAGGGGCTTGGGCCGAGCCGCGCTGCACCAAGTGCCGAATTGTGTCGGCTGGTAAAGCGCCTCCCCCGGCACTGGCCTGTCACCATTGATTCCCAAGAAAGGCATCAGAACCAGCGGCCCTATGCCAAGGGGCCCTGCGCCATCTGAGGACCATGCCTGGAGGATGCTGGGCAGAGGGAACCCGCGGGAGGTGCAGGGCAAGTCAGCAGAGCATCACAGAGGCAGGAACCGGGCGCCATGAGTGACTGCTCTCTGCCTTGTGAACGCCAGCACCTGCTCCGTCCAAGGAGGGGCTTGTGTCTCACTCCCATCAGCCCTGGCCAAATGTGGGGCAAAGATGGGGGGGGGGATGTGGGGGAAGGATGTGGCTGGGTCTAGGGTGGGGGAGGCTGAACGGAAATGACATGTTACCATGGGGGTGAGGGAGGAGGTCACCTGTCCGTGCTGGAATCAGCTGCTTACGGGGAAAGGGGCTCCCCAAACCCCGCAGGTGCACCCCCCCCCCAAAGGGGCTGGCTGTGTGATTGTTGGCAATGAGGCCTTGTTCCACGCTGGACGGGCTCCCCCACCGCGTTTCCCTGCACTAGGAAATTAATGACACGGCCAAAATCCGGCAGGCCCCAGGGGGCTACTTTGATTTACAAACAGGCTGGGTAGCTGGCATCAGGCAGCCCACGACCTGGGCCCTCGATGTTAATTATCGCCACGTAATTAAAAGCAACATGAAAAGCCTCACACGCTATTAAGTTCAGGCTGCCGAGATGTGCAACCCAGCACCAGACAAGTTAACCCTTGGCACCCCGAGGAGGTGACCGCATCCCAGCAGCAGGCCAGCAGTCCCCTCCCCCATACACCATGCTAGACACTCACGCACGAGGCCAGGGATCGCCCCGGGCAGGCAGGGTGAGCTGGGGACCCCCAAAGGTGTGAGAAGGGCTAGCCGCCATGGGGGACAATTGACACTGGTCAGTGCATTGGCCCAGGCAGCTCCCTGCTGCAGGAGGCCGGGAAGTGGGGCACGTCTGGGACCAGCATCCCTGGGCTCCTCACTTTTCCTGAGGGGGCAGCAGATGGGGGGGGGGTAACCGAGGCTCCTTCATGCTGGCTGAGACCCCTCGTCCCTCCCATGCAATCAACCAGCCCCTGGAGCAGGGGCTCATGGCCCCAGGGACCCCCAGCAGCTGGGTGATGCCCCCAGCTGCTGCTAACTGAGGCCTTGCCCCTCCTCCCCCGCCCAGGCCAAGGGGTCCTCTGCTGCCCCTCCCAGTGCCAGGTGCAAACCGAGCCAGCTTCGCTCTGAGTTGCCAGCCTCCTGCTGGGCCCTGCAGCTGCCAGGCTGGGATGTCAGTCTAGGGGAGGCAGGGCTGGCTGCGTCTGCAGCTGCCCCAGAGGCACCTGAAAACCAGGGGGGCCCAGCACAGATGAACAAACGCACAAACTCAGCAGGTGGGAGCCGGCTGTTCCCTGGACGGACAGGGCCAGGGAGCTGGGTCCACTCTGCCCCTGCCTTGCTCCCCACTGGCGGAGGGGTGACTCAGTTCTGGGGTGCAGAGCCAGGCACCCCCCAGCACAGCCTAGGGCTATGTCTACACTCACAAAGTTAAGTCACCTAAACAAATTGTCGACACTTTACGTCTGGCCTGAAGTTGACTTAACAGCCGAGACAGCCGTTATATCGGTGTTACGTCGACTTAAGAAAGTCAATTTAGCGTTTATCCCCGTCTACACTGGCCTGAAGTTGACTTAACAGCCGAGACAGCCGTTATATCAGCGTTACGTCGACTTAATAAAGTCAATTTAGCGTTTATCCCCGTCTACACTGGCCTGAAGTTGACTTAAGGCTCAAGTCGACCTAAAAGGAGGTGTTATTCAGTCGAGTTAAGAAAAGCCCAGTGTGGACGCGGCTTTGTTTAGGTCGACTTATGCGGCTTTAAGTTGACCTAACTTGCCAGTGTGGACAGACCTAGACTAGGGCCTAGACTCTAAGGTCAGAAGGGACCAATATGATCATTTAGTCACAATGCAGGCCACAGAACCCCACCTGCCGCCTCCAGCAATAAACCTCTAACCTAGGACTGACTTATTAAAGTCCCCAAATCATGATTTAAAGACTTTAAGGTACAGGGAAATCTACTAGCAAGTGAGCTGTGCCCCATGCTACTGAGAAAGGCGAAAACCCCTGGGGGAAAAATTCCCGCCTGACCCCAAGTATAGTGTGCTGTGGCGAGAGGGTGAAGGACCGCCATGGGGAGAGGACCAGGGGCAAGTTCAGACCAAGAGGGTATTAACCATTGAACTGCCATGGCAGCTGCAGTGCAGTCACCCAAAGCCTTGATATCCAGAGCAGGTGTTGGGCCGAAAACTGCACGCTGGCTCATACCAACGAGACGGCTGGGGAGCAGGGATCCTTGGAGGAGGTCGTTGGCCATGGTGGTGAACGGCGTCGGCTTAGGTGACTGGGCTGGGCCATGCAATTGGCAATCGGAGGGAGCTATGGCTGGTGCCAAGCAAGACGCAGCATCAGCACTGAAATGTGCCAGAGCTCGTCTGCGGGCAGGGCTAGTAATGCCGGATACAAACAGGCATACGATGCTTCGCCTCCTGCCCCTCACGTCTGCCCCGCAGCCCCCCGCTGACCCAGCCCTGCACCCCACACCCGGCTCGGCCAGTGCTCCTCACTCCTGAGATTTAAATCATTTTTGTTTTCCGGGGCGAGCCCTGGGTGGAGGGGCCTAGAAGACTATTTATACACCTGCTGTTCTACACGGCCCATCACCATAGTATCCAGGCACACAAAGGTTTAATACTAAAGCGACTTGCAAAGCGCCAGGTGGATGCTCAGGGCGGTGGAAGAACATGGCCTGTGAGCAGAGGAAAGGGTTGATGTGCTTAAGGCCACCGCACGGCTGATCTGGCCCGGCCCAGCCCCCCCCGCCTCCCCCTGCACAGCTCCATCTATGGCCGGAGATTGGCTTCAAGTGCGGCTGATCCTATTAAAATAACTCTTCCCATCAAGCATCTGTAGCACTTAACCACTTGGCTCGCGAAGGCTGGAGCTCTGGATCATTTTCTTGCTCATAATTTTGTGGGTCACCTTGCTGAGCATCTCACCCTGCTGGAGCCGTTAGCAGCAACTGCTGCCAGCAGGGCTGGATTATTCTTAGCTGGGAGCCAAGACTACCTGGCGCATTTCCTACAGGCCGTGCAGAAGCTGCTCCGAGCCAAGGTGCTGTGGGATGCCAGCTAAGGGACGCTGGCATGGATCCCTGGCATCCCCCGGTGCCCTGCGCAGGCTGCGGTTCAAATAGCTCAGGTGGTGTGAGGACATTCTGGTTTGGAGGACGCCTACTCAGAATGTAGTGGTGGTGGCAGGGGTCTTTGTGCACCCCCCACACCTGCGCAGATGGGTTCAAGAAAGCCGGGGCGCTCAGCAAGAGACGGGGGAATGAATGTGGCAGATGATGCCCAAGTGCTGGGACCAGTTATATGTCCCCTTGTGATTTCAGGACAGCCACAGCCCTGTTTGGTGCCTCAGTTTCCCCACAAAGCAGGACTACGATGCTCACACCCTACAGCCCATGGAACAAGGACTAGAAGGGATCGGGCACCACACTTTAGAGACCAATTGGGGCCTGATGGGGTCACCAAAGCCAGGGCAGAGCCTGGAGGCTAAGACTCTAATGCTGGGCAATGAGATTGGGCGGAGGAGAAGATTCAGTGGGGTGGGCCCTACCATGCTAGGGGCAGGTGGGTGGACTCCTCAGGTGATGGGGGCAAAGCATTGAGGCCTGAGTTCCCTTCACTGGCATCCCAGTTCGGGGCATACACCACAGGGGATGGGGGAGGGGAGACACGCGGCAAGACGGTGGGAGGGGTTGAGACGGAGATGTTTAGAAAGACAGAGGCTGGACGCCAAGAGAGACGGATGGCCAGACTTAAGGCTGGTTAAAGTGATCCATAGCTGGCCGGAGTGAGGGATGAACGGACGGCTGGATCCAACCTCATACGGCTCCCTCCCCATCCCCACCCCCTCGCTGCAGCCCCTTTGTGGCAGGAACGCCAGGACGAGACAATAGACATTTTTATATTTCTTGGAAATTTCACGGCATTCATTTCAGTGCAAATAAAAGCTGTCATTGCCGGAGAAATGATACCGATCGGGCCTGAAAAGGCAGCAAATTACCCGCCTGAAAATGCACCGCTGGAAAAAAAATGCATATTAAACACACAAAGAGCCACTTTCCCATCAGCCGCGCTTTCCCCCGACGCTACCGAATAACCACACTTTACATAATTCTCCCTCTCCACCTTCGAATTAATTTCACAGCCAGCCAGACAGAAATGGAAAGGTTCCTGGGGAGAGGCACAGAGACACCTGGAAAAAGGGCAGGGCAGCGTCAGGCCTCCCCACACCCCAGAGCTGTCCCTAGAGCAGCCCCCCTGGCAAGAACTGTGGTACTTTTGGGGGTCACCCGAGGTGTCTGAGGTGAATTGCCGCCATGAGCCAGAGACAGATCTGTCTGCGCCCATTGGAGAAACCTTCCCCAATACCCCACTCTGCCATCCATCAGTTCTGCTTTTGACTGATGCAAGCTAGCAACTTTCCCACCCCACTTGGCCACCCCACTCCAGACAGCCACCTCCGTGGAAGCAGGAGAGCCCCTTGGTCCCTGGCTCTTGTCTGTTCACCACGCTCCTTAGCACAGTGCACCAGGATGGCTTTGTAGTAACAGAAGTTTATGTAATGGCTTGGGACGGAGATTCCAAGAAAAGCCAGCCTAAGGGGTTTAGAAGCATAAGCAGAGCCCTGCAAATCTGCGGATATCTGCATTATATCCGTGGATACAATGTGGATATCCGCAGACCATTTCTTGCCGATGCAGATTGGATACAGATCCACATATTTTTATCTGTGCAGAGCTAGAGCCCTGCACATATGCAGATATCCGCATTGTATCCGCAGACCATTTCTTGCAGATGCAGATCAGATATGGATCCATATATTTGTATATGCACAGGGCTCTAAGCCTAAGGGAGCGGGTGAAAGGAAAGCGGACTATGCTGCCTAGTGCCTGCGTTCCTTGACTTGTTACCTGCCTATCTAATGAGGTCTCACTCTCCCAATGGTTTGTCCTTCTAGTGCCAGTCCAGTCAAAGAGCTGAGCTTCACCTTTCATGAGACTCTCCCCATTGCAACTTGGGCCATTTCTTCTGCTCTTCTACAGTTACAGGCTGGTGCCTTTCAGGCCCCCAGGGTCCCCACTTCAGAGTGGCTCAGTTGTCTTTGTAAATGCTCAAGTCTCCAGCCAATAACCACAGGGCGGTCTCCACAGACGTCCCTCACATCCAGCATCAACTGAGGTAGCCTCCAGACCCCACTGCACCTCACTTGCACAGCTTTGCAACCTGTTATTCTCCATTGCTCTTCTTGCCTGCCCTAGTCCCCAAATGAACATCTTGCAGCAACCAGGACAATCAGTTAATCCCAGGAAGAAAGACAGCAGAAATCTGGAGAAGACGGCCAGACACGGGTGGCTATATCAGCATCACACACCGATGGCGCCTTCTGCCCCACGGCATTCCAGTGTGTGTGGCCAGCGAGCCACAACCAAAATGTGCCCACCTCTGGGAGGAAGCAGGGCAGCTTTTCACCAGCCATGCGCTGACATGACACAACGAAAGGATGGGACGCGGAGAACACGCCGCCCTGGCTAAGCCGTGGGTTAGGACTACGGCCAAGACTAAGGGTGCCTTCACCGACTTGGAGAAATAGGTTAGGGAAGAACAGCCACATTTGCTCCGGACTCAGAGCCCTGCCTCTTCCCATGTTGACCTCGCCGCCGCCCAGTGATGGCTAAGGGCAGCCTGTCCCAATACCAGGCTGGAAAACATCTCCATCCAGTGGGTTCTCATTGGTCATGTAGCAACAGCGTCCATGACACGGACAGCTCTGCATGCTCCCTGGGATGCTGTGGCCATGTGGGACACAATGATCTCCCTGGGTCTTCCCACCCCATTCCTCGCCGGACACATTCAGCCCACACTTTGCTCTGAGTGCAGATGTCGCCCACACCCGCTGAGCATTGTGGGTAGTGTGTGCCGGCGCAGGGAGAGAACATGTCAATATTTTTATGGCACCCCACCCCACTGGCCATTTCCCCACTCAGCCCCTTTCAGCATCCGGCTCCCTCACCCCTGCCCCGGGCAACGAGGTCACCAGCCAAAATAATGCTGGGGCATCATCAAAGTACAATAGGCTTTTGCTTGTATCCCAGCTGTGGCTGCCATGGCAACCCAAAGCGGCTTGTAGCTAAGGGCTGGGCCTCAGCACTCACAGCTGTAACCAGCAAAGGATTTGGGGGGATCCGTTCCCGTATCCCTCACCCCAGGAAAGACACAAGGCTGAGAAGCCCCAGAGGCCAGGTGTCAAAATGCCTACGAGCAGAATGAGGCCACGAACCCTAAAAAGAGACGCCCCAGGATAAGACTGGTGTTTAGGTCACTGCCTAGAAAATTGGAGAGGAAATCTATTCTCTGACCACATGCATCGATTCCAGGGCCAGAAGGGAGGACTGCAACCCTCTCGTCTGACCTCCTACGCAGCACAGGCCAAAGAATTGCCCTGCCGTAATTCCTGGAGCAGCTCTGCTAGAAAAAACAAATCCAGTCTTGATTAAATATTGGCAGTGACGGAGAATTCACCATGACCCTTGGTCAATTGCTCCCGCAGTTAATCACGCTCGCCATTAAAAATGTATGCCTCATTTCCGGTCTGAATTTGCTTAGTTTCAACTTCCAGCCATTGGCTCCTCTTAGACGTGTCTCTGCTAGATGGAAGGCCCCATTGTTAAATATTTGTTCCCTGCGTGGGCAATTAAAGAATGTGATCAATTCACCCCTTAACTTTTTCTTTGTCAAACTAAATAGATGGAGCTCTTTGGGTGCGTCTACACTGGCAGCTTAGGTCGACTTAAGGAGGCTTAAGTCGGCCTAAACAAAGCTACGTCCACACTGGGCTTTTCTTAAGTCAACTTAAGCATTTCCTTAAGTCAGGGGTGCACAACCTTTTCTGGCCAAGGGCCAAATTGCATATTCTAAGACCACTCGAGGGCCACAAATGCAATGTGTGTGTGGCATGGGTGGGGTGTGTCACTTCATGTGATCCCCCCCAGCTCACTCCGCTCCCAGAGGGCCGCACAGAACATGCTCGCGGGCCAGGGCCGCAGGTTGTCAACTTAAGGAAAGCTTAAGTCGGCTTCTTAAGGCGACTTAAAGCCAGTGTGGATGGTGATTAGTGCCTAAGTCAACCTTATTAATTCAGCATAATAAGGTCGAAAAGGGGCTATGTCTACACTAGAAAAGTTAAGTTGACTTTGTTACGTCGACTTAATACGGTCGACTTAACTTTTCTAGTGTAGACATAGGCCTTTGAGTCTACCACTATCAGGTTCTCTAAGTCTTGAATTGTTCTCCTGGCTCTTCTTTGAACCTCTCCAAGTCATCAACGTCCTTCTTGAATTGTGGTCACTAGAAGTGGACGCAATATTCCAGCAATGGTCACACCGATTCCAAATTCAGAGGTAAAAGAATCTCACTGCTACTACTCAGGATTCCCGTTTACACATCCCATGATCACATTAAGTCGTTTGGCTACAGCGTCACACTGGGAGAACGTGGTCAGCTGCTTATCCACCATGACCTCCAAATCTTTTTCAGGGTTATTGGCGGAGTCACGGCAATGGTTTGTTATACTGCAGTAGAGTAGGGCGGCACAAATGGAATATTCCATTGTAAACCTGGGTAGCTAGGAAAGGACACACCAAAAAAAAGGTCCTTAAAAGTGCCTTCCTGTGTACAATTAATTGTGTGTGCAATGCCTGCCTCTGCAAATCAGGCATGGAAACGGGTGCTGGTTTGTGAAAATTTGCACACATGAAGTAACATGTGTATGCCGGAGGGGCTGCTTTTTCAGGACGGTTCAGCTCTGGAATTAGAAAACTGTGACACCGAACGCAACTGTCTAATGGAGACAGTCTGATGCAGCAGAGGTTGGATCCTACCACTCCCAGATCTGCAATGGGAGGCACCTGCTTGAAGCTAAATACTGAGGCTAGGGAGGTTTGGTCCCTGCACGTTTCAGGCCGAGTGAGCGGCCCTGAGAACTGCAGGGCTATCCATGGGTACAGCTCCTCAGGGCCTCCCTCCAGGATTGGTGCACGCAGGCTGGAGACACCCCCAAAACTAACGTAGGAAGCACAAGGCAACAGTTTGGACTGGCAACAATGGAGGGGTGAGTGGTTACTTGAGGAATGGGAGGGGCTTAGAATTTGGGCATGTTCCTTTGCATGGTCTGGGCCCGCCCCCTGACGTTGAACAGGACTTAGTCCCACCTTCTGTGATGATGGACAGGACTCAGGCCCACCTTTCAGCCCTCCCCCCAACAGCCATGATAAACAGAACCTGGCCCCCCTCCACCTCCCAAAACAGACAGGACCTTGGGCAGCCTCTTGCCATAACAGACAGGCCTTGATCTCACCCCATGACCATGACAGACAGGACATCGGCCCACCTCCTGCCATGCCTTGTTCTCACCCCATGAACATGACAGACAGGACCGTTTCAGCACTTTAGACTAGCAGAGCCCAACATCCATTCTCCAGCTGGGATTTGCTCCTTGCCTCCATTTTAGGCCAAAACGCTCCAGCTGCCTCATTCATTTACCTGCATTTCTGGCCTGCCAAGGCTATAAACACCTGGGATGCAACATTTCTTTTGCAAGAGGTCCTGTGGGACTGGAAGCTTTAAACACAGTTTAATTGCAGGTCAGATCCTTACAGGAAAAATCTCTATTAAATCCCCAGATTATTAATAGCCTATAAAACGTGTTTATGGAACAGCTGTTGCATGGCAAATATATCAATGGGAATGTAAATTCCTCTGACATGGCCTGGTATTTAAAAGGACACGTTCAAGTTAATTAGCTCCAAAAAACCCAACCCACCTTTCAAGTTCCCCAGCTGTTTTCTCCAGCCGCCTCCTGGTCTTGAGTGAGTCTCCAGAAGACCGTTCTGGGCTCAACCTTTCTGGAGCGCTTGCCTTTTCCTTGGCATTTTCCAAGTGCACACAGCACTTAGCAACTCAAGTATCCTTCTTCCCACTTGCCAGTGATTTCAGCCTCTTCTCTGGGGTCTGAAATACTGCCCCCAGGAAAAGTCTTGGAAGCTCATCACTTATTACAGGGGACGGGTGTGGACAGAGCATTAGTTCTTGCTGGCCCCATGAGAATTTAGCTGCCACTTCACTTTTACTTTGTTCTTTTTAATTTCTCAGCAATTAAGAACTGGGTTTCAAGAAGCAATAGCAAAGACCTGGAGTGGAATCCTAAAACTGGGAGGGAGTAGGTTCCCCTATCAGATTTGGGTAACAGACTAGACTGGGGAAGGGAATGTCTTTACCGTTCACTGTTTGTACCATATCTGGCACAAACCAACCCATCTTTCAAGTTCCCCAGCTGTTTTCTTGGTCATTGATTGAGCTACCACCAGATAGATAGATAGATAGATAGATAGATAGATAGATAGATAGATAGATAGA